>MU839194.1:0-146487 GCA_030685235.1 Copromyces sp. CBS 386.78
AAAAATAAAAATAAAAATAAAAATAAAAATAAAAATAAAAATAAAAATAAAAATAAAAATAAAAATAAAAATAAAAATAAAAATAAAAATAAAATTAAAAGGGTAAGATTTCCAGCTAGAGGTCCGCACGGACCTCTAGTAAGGAAGCAATTTCAATTCCAAAATATTGAACAAATAAGTATTTTGGAAGATGAGCGTTTCACTGTCTTCTTAGGGCATATCCGGCTAATTATAGCCTAGTGAAGAAGGTCTGCGGCTAGAGGTAATAATGGCCGGTTGGCTGTATAAATCCTATAAGGGGGCGGGATCCTTTAATATTATTTTTTAATTTGTAATTGCCTTCTAGGCTTGTTCTAGTTTGAACGGTAGCCGGCTGGCCGCGTAAATCCTATAGAGGGACGGGATCCCTTAGTATTATTTTTTAATTCGTAGCTACTTTCTAAGCTTATTCTAATTTATTTATTATTAATATTTTTGCGAATATTATTTACGGGTTTTATTAGAGGGGGTACTATTATCCGTAGTAGTACGATTAGCGCTATTAGTAACGTTATTGCGATATTTAAATCCTATAGGGGAGATAATAAAGTAGGGTATAATATTAGTAGACTTCCGGATTTAATAGTAGAGTAGTTATTTCGAAAAATTAAATTAAAGTTAGAGATTTTTTTTTATTATATTTTTAGGAAGCTATTAATAATTTTAGATAAGAAATTCTATATATATTTGAAGGAAGATGGGAAAGAGGACGAATTATTTTATGTTTTATTCCCCTTATAAGTACTGTTATATCCTTATAATAATTTATTCCGGCCGAATTTAGGGTATTAAATTTATAATATATAGTTACTTATATATTCTTTAATAATATTACTATAGAGTAGTAACTTTCCTTTTAAATATATAATTCGGGTTTAATTACTTTTGAGAACGAAATAAAATAAGGTATCGATAAATATTATAAATTTAGATAAGTCTAATATCCTTTAATTATTCTTAATATTAAAATTGCTCCCTAAATATTGCCGGGACTAAGTAAAAATATTAGTTAATATTAAATAGAGTATAGGATAAGCGAAGAGGAATATATATTTCTTATATAGATTTTGTAAAGAGAGTAAAGAAATTGGAAATTATAAATAGATATTAGAGATGTGAGGACGAAATAAAATAGGGTATTAATAAATATTATAAGCCTAAATAGGTCTAATATCTTCTAATTATTTTTAATATTAAAATTACCTTCTAAATATTATTGGGATTAAGTAAAAATATTAATTAGTAGTAAATAAAATATAGAATAAGCGATAGTATTTAAATTTTATAGGGGAGAGGATAAAGTAGGGTATAATATTAGTAGACTTCCGGATTTAATAGTAGAGCGGTTATTTCGAAAAATTACATTGAAATTAGAGATCTTTTCCTATTGCACTCTTAGGAAGCTATTGATAACTTTAGACGAGAAATTCTATATATATTTGAAGGAAAATGGGAAATAGGACGAATTATTTTACGCTTTATTCTTCCTATAAATATTATTATATCCCTACGATAATTTATTCCGGCTGAATTCGGGGTATTAAATCCGTAATATAGATAAAGATTTAATTATTATAAAATACTTCCTAAAATTAGTAGTCCGGTTGAAATATTAATATTTATTAATATTATTTACTATATAAAATCGTTTTGAATTCTTAGTTTTAGTTATTTACGATCTTTGAATATTATTATAGTAAATGTATTTTTACTACTATAGATTCTATCCCGTCGTTCGTTTAAATTATATAGGGGGTAGTAAATTTAATATATATAAAATAAGATAATAAATATTAGGGTAAATAAATTTTATCTTTAAGTATTTTATCCTAATATATTATTTAATTTATATAGTAATTTTAAGCTATTGTATTATCCTTTTAGGGCCGAATAGTATTATTTTATATTTAGATCCTATAGGGGCTAGGAGGTCTTATATCCTTTATGGGATTTAAATGAGGTAATAGAAATAATATTAAACGAATTTACTATAATTAAAGAAAAAAATACTTTATCCTAATAAGAAGGTATAAATAAAGGCCTAATTATATTAAATATAATTAGTTAAATATTAAATAAGTATTGATAAATTTTATTGGATATTATATAATTTAGATAAGTTTTTAGAAGCCTACGAAGGTCGTCCGAAGTAAATTAAATATAAGGTACGTAAAAAGGCGACGATTCGGGTAAGGTCGGCGGTAATTAGTTTGCCCCTATAGGAATTAAACGACGTCCGCTATACTATTTTTATTTATTTATAGCGTATTTTCTTTATAATATATATTTTTAATACTTTATTTTTATCCGAATTTGGAATAGCGAAGTTGGTTAAATCGAATTAGAAGGTAAAAGGCTTCCCCGGCTTAAATTTAATATATTTAATAATTTATAAAGACTTTTCGAAGCGTATATCCGGAATTGGGTAAAAATTGAATTCTTTGGCGCCTGCTTTAATTTTATTTGTAAGAGTATTATACTTTTACGTACGCTAGTTATTAATTTTAATAGCGATTTTAAATTTTAAAATATAAATAAGGATTTCCGGATATTATACGAGTTAGAGGAGTTTTTAGAAGCCTATAAATATTGTCCGAAGTAGATTAAATAAAGGGTACGCGAGAAGGCGACGATTTTAAATAAGGTTGGCGGTAATTAAATTACCCCTATAAGAATTAGATAACGCTTACTATATTATTCTTATTTATTTATAGCGTACTTTTTTTATAATATATATTTTTATACTTTTATTTTATAATCTGCTAGTATAAGTAGTAATACGGCTAGTATTGTTTTAATACTAATTATAAGCAGGAAAATAGATATTTGGGTAATAATTTAATATATTAGTAGGCCGCCGGTTCGAACCCGGGGCGGATTACTTTTTTACTTTTTATTAATTTAAATTCTAATTCCTTATATTAATACCCTACGAATATACTGTACTATATTACCTTTATAAATATTTTATAAAAATGCGAAATATATACGAAATTAACTTATATAGCAGGTATTCTAAACCTTTTTCGGGCTATTTTATATAAATATTTAAAAGATTTATAAGAAAAGTATTATACGAAATCGTTATTTAAATTAACGTTTTTACTAAAATATATCCGTTTACCTTCGTTATTATCGATAATTATTTTTCTTATATTTATTTCTATTTATTTAATAAACTATTCGGGGTCCTAGATTATTATTTACTTATTTACTTATAGAGGCCGGACTTCCTTTATATTAAAGGCGTCGAATTTTAATTCTAGTAGTGTAGTAAAGTTAAATTGCAAAATATTAAGAGTATTAAATCCCGAGTTATCGGGTAGTCGGAAAGTAGTATATTTTCGATACATTTATTTATTTTAATATACTATATAAGTATAATTCATAATATTTTTATCGGTAAATAGGTTTATATATTTATTAATTTAATAAATTCGTATATTATTTTCTACCGCTTTATAAATAGTTATAATATATAGGCTAATAGCAGAAAGCTACACAAATATAGTCCGGGTATTGTAAGTAGAATTCTTATTTTATTTAATATTTTAAGTAAAGGATATATTAATATATTTAAATACTATATTAATCGCCTTCTATTTATTACCAGCTATAGAATATTATACTATATTAAATTATAAAATAGTATTAGCGAACATTTAATTTGTAATTTCGGGGTAAAGTAATTATATTAAATATAGTATTTCGGGCCTATAATTATTGGACTTCCTACTATAAAAGAAGATAGGAAATAGGTTAATAATTTTATATAATATATTATAATTTCCTACGGAGATAGCTTTATCGAATATTATAAAAATATAAATAATTTATAAATAACGATATATATTACAATAATTTATATCCGTCTTCCCTGAAGCTATTTAATATTTAAACTATATAATTAGAGAAAGAATTTCATTATAAATAAAATATAATTGCTAATTAATATAATTTTCCTTAACGTTAATTATTGCCTAACGTATAAAATATTCTATAAAATTAAATTTAAATAAATACCTATATTTAACGAACTTAGTAATAAGGAAGGTTAAAATCCTAAAGGTAAATGAATCCTCTAATAAATACCGACCGTTATAAAATTTAATCTTATTTTTCTTTATTCGGGTACTTTTCCTAAAGCTTTCAATATCTTATATTAGTAAGGGTTAAAAAATACGAAATATTATATTAATATAATTTATAAAAATATAAAAGAATATAGGGACGGTAAGGATTTACTATTTACAATTATAAGTATAATTAGTTTTAAACTAATCGAAAATAATATAGCAAATAAAGGATATCGTTTTTTAATTATTATAAATTAAGATAAATCAATCGCCGAAATTATCCTTATTAAATTTAAAAATATTAAGGAAGAATTTATTATAAAAACGATAAATATTAGCAATCTAACCTTCATTTTCCGCGATAATAGGAATTTATAGTATATAAATATTAGAAGTACATAATCGTTTAATTATCGGAAAATTGGAAATAGTCTATTTATTTTTTTAAATAAAGATAAAAGTTAATCGGCCTTTAATAAAGTAATACGCCGCTTAGTGTAAGGATAATAGTATAATATTAAAATAGTTAAAAAATTAATTAACTTCGAATTTAATATGTAAGCACTATTAAAATAGCGTAAATAAATTATAAATATCGGGATTATTAATAAAAAAATATATAGTAAAATTCTATATAATATTTTATTACTTAATATTAAGGTTACCAATATAATGTATAAAATTAAAATTATTATAAATAATAATTATATTCGGGTCCCGGCTAATAAGTTTAAAGTTGGCCTTTAACGTTATTAATATATAATAAAAATAAAAAAAGGATATAGAAATTAAATAAAGGGGATATATATTATAGAAATTTTAATAAAACGATTAATAATTTTAAAAATAATATTATATAAAAATACTATACCAAAACGAATTAATATATTTTATACGCGCGATTATATAAAATTATTTTTAAAATAAATATTAAATAACTATAGAATAAAGGTATTCTTCTATAGGGCGAACAAATTTATAATAATAAACGCTATAATAATAATCCAATTATAGATATCTCTTTATTTTTAAATATTATCCTTAGATTTATACAATTTATAATAATTGTATTATTGTATATATAATATAGTAAGTAGTATAATTAATTTTAATATATAGTCAGCTAGGGTATTATAAATAGTATAGAATTACAATCGAATTTAAATTATATTAGAAATATCTTTAATAGTAGGAAAGTAAAATATACTACCGCTATTATTAAATATTTTTATAGGGAATTTTTAAAATGTTAGTCGATATAGTAGTAATTTAAATTCGGCGCGGAGGGAAGTTTAAAAATAAATTTTAAACTATATTTTAAATTGGTCTATTATATTAAATAATATAGCATCTTCGTTAGAAGGAAGTTTAGTTTAAAGTTATTCGAAATATAAATAAACGTTGTAATTAATAAGGATTTAATATATTAAAGGCTATTAAAGTACGTCGATTAAAATTTTTATACGTATATTATATTTTTATTTATTACTATAATCGGTAATAAGAAAAATAAAATATTGGCGTAAATTTATTTAATATTTCCTAATTGCCTAATAAATTTTATTAAATTTGAATTAGATATTTAAATCTTTAAAATCCGTATTAGAAATAATAATTTCGTTTAGAAATTTATTGGGTTCGTTTACTACTTTATCCGAAAAATTATAATATTTATAATTAGAAAATTCGTTAGACGAATTATAAAAATTAGAAATTTAGGATATTTGTAGAAGGGAAATAAAAGTAGAGATTAGCGAAGACGTTCGGTAATAAATTAGTAAAATTAGCGGAGAAAATACAATTAATAATTATATATTAGATAGTGATATAATATTAAATAATAGTATAACCCGATAGTTAGGATATAGTATAGTATTAATATTATATAATTTGAATTTTAATAATATTTTACGCAAACCCTCCTTCGTTTATATATATTATACTTAAACTATAGTAAGGCCACGGTCTTAGAACCTACGGGTCTAAATAGTATAACATTATAATTAGTAGGGGTGGGGTTTATTTAGTCCCGTAAGGAATTCCAAGATTACGATAGTCCGAGCGGAGGTAGCTGAGTGAATAAGACTAGGAGCTTGGGCCACCTTTATAATGCCGTGGAAGGGAGCTTGGACCTCATAGGCAATGACGACGATAACAATTCTTGCGGTGAGTAACACCAAGTTTCGATATCGCATTCACGTTTCCGTCTCCGTCTCTCAACTGAATCCTTGATAGCGTCTTTGCAGCCTGGCCTGGCGTCTTCAAGGTAGTGTTCGATAGGAACCGAAAAAATGACATTCTTTCTATACATTTCAAACTTACGAAAATTACGCTAATTCAAGGTCTGTGCTCGTGCCCGTGCACCTTATCCACCAGAATCAGAAAAATCTTTCTATCTCTATTAATAATACCCTTTATAATAAACCGACCAGCACCCCAAAATCCCCTCATCGCCGCTAGCAATCCAATATACCCCTAGTCTATTAAACTTATAATAAAGGTATTTATAAGAAGTTTAACTTTTATAATAAAGTTAGGCGTAATACCTAAATTGCATTTTGTTACTATTACGAATAATAATAAATAATTAATATTATTTAATTATAATTTTATTTTAACGATTACGCAAAATATTAAATTTATCGCGTAAATTAATAATTCTAAAATTACAACGATATTCGTTGCTATACTATAGTATTTAATAATAATTAAAAGAAAAAGATCGATTAATATACAGTTAAAACTATATTATTTTTTAGCCGCCCTTTTAATTTATTTAAAAGATCCCCTATAAAAGTATTTTTCTATGAGAAAGTCTTTTCGGACCGTAGCAAATGTCTTTTCGCACCGTAATTAAAAAAGACTTTTAGAGGTAACTTAGCCAAATTAAGGCCGTAGCATATAAAAAGTACATCGGAATTTTTCTTTATTTTTCTTGTATAATATGATGTGTTGGGCGTACTTAGGCGCCCTCTATAGCCCTTAGTATACAATAAAAGAAGAAAAAACTATTTATTTACTTTAAATTTAGAATATTTCTATTGAGTCTTTCCTTTAGATAAATATATTTATAGCAATCACACTATAAAATAGAGTAGAAAATTACAAAAATTCTGATATCATTTTTATACTGACAACTTCTTATTTGGCAAAGTTATACTTGGTGGTATTTTTGATAACGGTGCGAAAAGACATTTGCTACGGTCCGAAAAGACATTCTCTTTTCTATACCCTCGTTTTAATATATATACCCCCTAATACTAGCCTTCTTATAAATAAATAGCTCCCCCTTATTTATTAATAAATAAAGGAATAGATTTTTACGTAGTACATTATTATATTATTATATATTAACGTATTCTTTAATAAATTAAACGAATATTTTAGTAGGCGGATTATTAATATTTCTATCTCTTACCCGCTTAGTAATATATTTTTTTTCTAATATAATAAGTATACGAAATTTACTAAATATATTTCTATAAATTTCGCCGGTATTATTTCTAGGATTTGTAACAAAATTATTAATATCCCCGCTAGAATTAATATTTTTATTATTAATATTTATAATTCTACCCGGCGAACAATATACAAACTTACTACTTATAACTATTTTAAAAATTCCTTTATTATCCTATATAATTCGTATTCCTTTTAATTACTTATAAAGAATATAATCGGTTTATAACCGTTTAAAGTATTAAATTAGTAAATTATTATTATTATTAATTACTTTTATACTTCTAAATTGTAGTTCGCGCAATTGAAGGGATTTATAATAGAGTTCTATAGTAAGATTATTAGTATTTTAATAAAATTAATTAGCAATTTCCTTATTATTTATTACGTATTATAAATTAATTAAATTAATATAATTATTTAATAGGGGTCGTAATATAGATTTATACATTCGATTTAACATATTAAACTTATATTATAAATATTTGTACGCAATACGCAATATTATAGTTAGGCCCCCTACTAGGAAATTCCTTATAGTAACGATAGCTACGAACTAATCCGATTTATATAAGTTATTAAAATTATTAAAGACTTTTATTTTTATAATTTTAATATTTTCAAAAAGTTTAGAGAACCTCTTTATAAAATTTAATTATTATTAGAAATAAACCGCTTAATTATTAATTATATTATCCTTAAGTAGATTTTAATCTAGTAAATTTAAATTTAATTGTATTATTTTATTAGCGCTATCATTTTTTAAGAATTCGAACGCCTTTATATATTAAGAAGGATTAAGTAATTAATTCCTATTAATTAATTAGGATTCTTTTATACCCTTTTACTATTTAAAAAGTATTTATTAACGTTGCCCCGCCTATTTATAATATTATTAATATAATTATTAATTATTTAAAGTAGTATATATTTACATTAGGGGATTATATTATAGAAATTTAATTAATTGAAAACTTCTTAGCGTTTATCTATAATAGTATTTATATACCCTATAGTAATATTTAGAATTATAATAGTATAGAACTTCGTTATTTCTAAAATATATTATAAAATAGCGGTTCCTTTATTACCCTCTTCGTTGTAAGGGTATTCGGAATTTTAATTAATAACGTACCCTATAAAAGAGTCTTCTCTGCTATAAACTTTCTAGAAAATCCTAAGTATAACCGCTTTATTACCGAAAAGATAGATATAGCAACCTTCGTTTATATAAACGGTAAGAAGCTCCGTAACCTCGAATAATCCTTTACCGGGCTTTCTATAGTTTAAAGAGACGAATTATTAGCGGATATCGAGCAGTAGCTATATAATTATATATAGGAAGGCTTTATTGAAGAAATTTAGGGCGTTAATATTAACGGGGGAGGGGAAGAGTAGCTTCTTAAACGAAATTATTACTATACAAATCGAAGTAGCCAGTCGAAGTGGCTAGAGTAGTATAGTCAATAAAAATCTAGTAAACCTAGAAACCTAATTAAGTGTAGTAAAATTAGTAAAATTCGATTAGTCTAATTATTTATATAATAATGGATTTGGTGCGTTAGGGGGTGCTAGGGTGGGCTCTGGGCATTATTGTGCCCTATTATATTACGTATATAGGCACGTGAGTTGGTAAATATGAAAAAATGCTCATTTTTTCTTGAAACTGACGGTAAATTTCGTAACTGACAACGGACAGGTCAGACCGATCGATCACTACTTCAAGGAGGGTGACGCGCAGCTCCCGCCCTTCCATCCTTGTCCCTCACTTTTCCTTATCGATAAGTAATTAGCCTGTGACTAAAACTGTGCTCTGAGGTCACACAAGCCAACCCTGGTTCGCAACTAACCGCGCGTTGCTAGGGTGTCTTTTTGTGCTCTTTTCTCTTTTGGTCATTAATTGCAAACAATTGACAGACATCCTGACAAATGATTGGTTGATTGACTCTCTTTCGAATGGGGCCGGGGAGGGACAAATGGAGTGGGTGATTGGCTAGACCAACCAAAGGACGGGAGCCAGTGATGTGACTTCCCTGTGAAGGTGGGCTGCCGTCGACACCACGGCTGGCTCAACACCTCAGGACTGGAGGAGGCTGGGGTGGCCAAGCCAGGAGGAGGAGGGCCAAACAGGGATCTTTCAGGGCAGCGCAGTCCTGCGGGGGCTTGCGGGCTTGCGGCGCCCTCGCCGAGAAGGAAAACGTGGGTTGGAAATTCTTGGGGACAGGTTTGGCAGGAACGGGCAAGGTTGGTTTGGTTTGGTTGGGTTCTCGCTCATCAAGGTTTGTCACGCTGGTTTGGACAGGGCAAGAACGACGAGTGCATATCTGGTCATCAGGTTCTCGATTTTGATTTCCAGTTGAAGATTCAATTTCAGTCAGGTTCCATTGCTCGTCCCCCTCCTTCCATTCAGTCCAAGTCGGTTGTCGGTTGCCTGGCCAAAGCAGAAAGGAGGTCAGCAGCAGTCACTTACTTCTTTCCACAACCACACCAAACATCAACATACCTACTAACCTTACCTACATCAGACGAACGAAACGGCATCTTCCATTCACTGCTTGTCACTTTCTAGGTATCACTTCAGGTTCAGTCTGACTTGGCATTGCTCGTTATACCCTGCAGCACCACCACAAACAAGGACACCTTGGAGCTGCTGTGTCAGGTTCTCTTTTTTTTTACTTTTTTTTTTTTGTTTCTGCCGTTTTCTTTGGCGATTTTCTGGTTTGCGACTTGCGACTTCTCTTCGAAAGGATATACCCCCCCAGCCATACAACAACAACAACAGGAATCACGTCAACCGACATATTCCTTGTGTGGTTTGTCTTTTTCTTTTGCTGCTGCTCGATATTTTCCTTAATCTCCGTTTCCATATTGCAGCAGCTTGGACGGGGTTCTGGAGTCACTACTACTGCGACGACACCTGAAAGAAAGTCCCATCGGATATTCGCACTGCCTACAACCTGAGGGAACAATCGAACAACAGCTGCTGTGTTGCCTTCAAACTTTCACTTGCCACTGGAAACCGAAAAGAGGAACGTCATATTTCACATTTCGAGACTCTGGTTCAGTTACAGACGGGAAAGCCAGCAGACAACAACCACGAAATAGACGGCAACTGAAGGAGAAGTGGAAGCCCCGAGCACGGATCGATCCCAGGTTCAGGTTGACCAAGGTACCGCCCATCAACGCCTCCTGGTTTTGGACTGCTTCCAACTGTCTCAAGCCCCGGAAATTGTTTTGTTCAACGATACATACTCGTACAGTCATTTCATACCGTACAGTATAGGCAGGCAGGGCCATTTCCTGTACCGGTCCGATATCCAAACCAGCCAAGGCCACCCTCTCTCACCTTCCACTTGACACCTTCAGCTCAGCTCGATTCTTATCGTCTCGCAGGTTTACTTCATCAGCAACAGGGGTGGTAAATTACCAATCACCGATTACCTGCCTCTTACTGTTCAGTACCTCCCGCGTTGTTACCTGGCTAAGGTACCTCTCCATCACGACATCGCTTCCCGTCTTGGTCCCCCCGCCCATCCTACCAAGCCATCCTAATTCGAGACCACACACCCGACCCAGGACCCTGTCGCGTTTCCGTTGTTGGCGTAACCGCACAGACCGGACCCTCTCCAGTTCCCGGCAGAAAACAACCCTGGTCCTTGGTCGACCAACCCCGGTTATCCCCAGCTTAGGTCAGGAACCAGATTGACTCTCACACACCTCGGGTGGTACTGTCAAGTTCCCTCGAGATTCGCGCCCACCACACGCCAGGCCGCGCCGCGCAGCAACCCACGCTCGCACGCACGCACGCCCACCCGCCCTTCCGCCCTGGGTTGCGCTCCCTTCCTCTCTCACTCCCTCCCTCGTTTTCCCGATACACACCTACCACACAGTTGGAGCCATGCCGCCCGCTGGCTCAGAGAGGGACCACCAACTCCAGGCCGGGCACCACCATCTCCCCCGAGATTTAAGACACTCACATTCCGCCTCGTTTGATAATCATGGCCGTGCTATGATCCCAATGTAGGATTGCTCCCCTGATGCTTCCCCTCTCTTACCCAAAACACCACAGACAGACAGAAACCATGATCATGGTGACATGTCCCTCTTGTTCAAGGAACTAATGAAAACCAGGTGGGATAGCTCAGACCCCGAGAGGGCACCACCGCCGCTCCCACTCAACCCTCAGTCTCCCGGTGTCTCTAGAGCCGGCACCTCGAGTGCGATCCAGTCTGCCCATGCCGCCTTGCAGGAAAAGGCCCGCGAGAGTGCTAACCTGGTACCACACATCCCTAAACGCGCCGCTGGTGAGCCTTCTCCAGAGAGGAACGAGAGGCCCCCTTTGCGCAACGCGGCTACGGCTGCGTCACATCGCCGTCTGAATTCCCTTCAGAACAACACTGTCAAGGATATCAGTTTGATGCTTGAGAGTGGTCACGTCCCCAATACATCTGCCTCGCGATCACCAGAGAAACACGACTTCAAGCACGACTTCAAGTTGGATAGCAAACTCGATACCAAGTTTGACAAGTACGAGAAACAAGAAAACAACAAGCACGATAGGTACGAGAGCAAGTACGAAAGGCCGACCACCCCTACGAGGAGTCGCGAAAACCACGTCGAGTTCAGGGACGACAAGGAGGACCTCCTAAAACCCGCCCCCACCATGGGTTCACCACGGATGGGTCCTAGTTTGACCTCTGGTGGTATCCTGCGCCAAACCAACAGCACGAGCAGCATGCGGCGACCACATCAGAGCATACTCGGCGAGAACACGCCTCCTCAGTCGGCCACCATGCTCGCCCTCCAGAACATGAGCAGTGCCAGCCACCTCGGGACGTCGTCGACGGTCAGGGACTCGGATCCCCTCGCTAACATCACTAACGGCTCCAGCGGATTACCCAAGACGACTATGGCTCCCCATGGCCTCGAGGCCCTGTCGAATCAGCTCCTCACCATCACCAACATTGCTTCGGCCCTGCAACGAGAAATGTCGGCGCTTAGCAGGCGCAGCAGAGATAATGCTACAGACTTGCTCAGCTTGAAGGAGGCCACCAATCAGCGCGATGAGGATATTCGCAGGAGTTTGCGAGAGTTGATCACCGACGCCAAGTCGAGGGCTGCGCAAAGGGAAGCGTACGGCGGTGGTCCACCGTCGCCTACGTCGCTAAAGTCGCGACCTTTCTCCCTGCCGCGAATACCTACGCCACATAGCTCTGGCGCGTCGCTTGATCGAGAGTCGCTATTGAGCACGCCATCCCTCGTAGCCGATACTTCGTCCATTGCTCTTCTAGAAAAGATCCTTCGTGACATGGGAACCAAAGAGGGCCAAGAGTCGCTTCTCTCGAGGCTTAACGAACTCGCCCGCCAGCTTTCCGGCTTTTCCACGGCTGAAAAGCTAGAAGAGATTATCCGCCTCGTCAAAGCCAACCAGCACCATGCTCTTGTACCGGCTACTGGCGGAGGGGGAAAAGGTGGAGGTGGTGGCGGCGGCGGCGGCGGTGGTCGCAACCGCGCCTGGAGCTTCAGCGAAGACGAAGACGGCCGAAATCGCGTAGGTCGAATGCTCGAAGAATCCGGAAATTCACCAGCCCAAACCCCCACAAGCTCCCGAGCTACCGATCCCATGAACGATGAAATCCTCTCCGCCCTGCGCTCAGTCAAGGACCACATTGCCCAAGGCGGCAGCCTCAGCAGCGACGTCAAGTCCCTCGTAAAGGAGCTGCGCGGCGAAGTCCAGGGCATGGGTCAAGAGATCGGTCGTCGACTGAACGAAGTCTCCTCCAAGTCTTCCCAGACCCTGCCCGTTGACGACTCCACAAAGGAAGCTATGAACAAGATTGTCTCCGACGGGTTGGAAGAGATGCGCCAAAACATGGTCAAGATCGTGCACGAGCACCGTAAGAAGGCCCAAGAGACGGTTGCGGCAGCGCCTCGAATCGACTCCATGATCGATTACAGGGAGATCTACAACAGCATGCGTGCTGCCCTCAAAGATTCGCAAGCCAACAAGCCGCGCGTGCAGGAGCTTCGCAGGGAGGACGTCGTACAAGCAGTGCAAGATGCCTTCGAAAAATACAAGCCTGAGATCGAAATCCAGCAGATTGGATTGGAAAGGCACGAGGTGCTGGACTGTTTGAAGGAGGGGTTGGGCATGTATCTGCCAAAGGAGACGGCTTCCAAACAAGACGTGTTCGCTGCTGTCAACGAGGGGATCAGCAAGTTTGAGACGGTCTCCAGGGACGATGTGCTCGAGTCTGTCAGGGAATGCCTGGACGAGTTCGACTTCCCTGTCACTCCCCAGCTTTCGCAAGACGACATATTGAGTGCAGTCAAGGATGGCTTGAGCGACTTCCCTAAGCCCCTGAAGCGTCAAGAGCTGGTGGATGCCATGGACGAGAGCCTCAACAAGTTCAACTTCACTGATGACATGGCCGAAGCCGTGCAAGATGGTGTACGGTCCCTGGACCTGCCAAAGGACATGCAAACCGCCGTCACCAAGGCCTTGGAAACATTCGACTTCTCTTCCACCGGACCGTCAAGCGAAGACATGATCGACGCCGTCCAGGAAGCTTTCGAAACCATGGATCTACCGTGCGACGTCAGCCGCGCCGTCGTCAAAGCTCTGAAAACCCCCGAGTTTGCTCAGCACATTGCTTCCTACATCCCCCGTCCCGATCTGTCACGTGTCGACCTTGCTGATGCCGTCCGCGAAGGATTCGATGCGCTCGATATCTCAGGAGATGTCGTCCGCGCCGTCAGAGAAGGCCTCAAAGAACTAGATCTCTCCGAATTCTCCGGTTCACATTCCAAAGCTCTCGTCCGCCATGGCGCCACTCCCCCTTCCATCTTGAAGCCTGAAACGGAAGAAATCATTGAGCGACTGTACGAAATCCGCGACTCACTCAGGGATGAGTTCCGCGCCTTCTCGGAAAACAGCAAGCCCGGCTCCCGTGGTGGTGATGCCGAGAGGACCACACCTGATATTACCATGGATGGGTTCGAGAAACTCAGGCATGACATCGAAGCGTACGTCGACCGCGCCCGCACCGACGGCAACTCCGACGATTTGATCCCGCACATGACTGAAACGTTGGAGAAATTTAGGGAGGAAGTGGCGGAGCTGGTGAAAAAGGCTTCGCAGAGCACCAACGATCTGCTAAGGGAGGAACTCGAATCACTCCGCGACGTCGTCAACGGCACCTTGGTCCCCGTCACCCCACTTGCGCAGCCCGGCGGCAGCAATGCTGAGATTCTCGAAGCCATCGGTGCCATTCGTAAGGAGATGGGCAACACCGCCAAATCTCAGCAAGCCGGTGGAGCCGGTGGAATAACGGAGACGAGAATCCTCGATGCTCTGCAAGAGGGACTCGGTGATCTGAAGAAGAGTATCGACAAGCTCGCTAACAAACCTGGTGACCTCTCGGCTAATGACGAGATTCTGGATGCGCTCAAGGAGGGCCTGAAGGGCGTCAGAGCTGATCTCGAAGAGCTTAGGGCCGGCGGCGGGTTTGATGACGAGTTCGCACTGACGCCTTTTAGCAAGAATGGCGATCAACCTTCTAAGCAGCTTGGTCATGGTCATGCTGAGGAGATTAGAAGTCTTCATGCTATGGTTGATAAGCTGGGCAAGAAGGTGGATGCTATGGAGAGTGGTGGTGCCAAACCTGCTACCTCCAAGGCTGAGCTAGGCGAGGTTGAAGCTTTGCTACGAAAGTTGATCGATTCCGTCGCCTCTCTTTCTGCTCGCGAGCAGCAGCAGCAGAAGATCAACCTCTCGCCTCTTGAAAAAACCGTTCGCTCCCTGCAGACTTCGGTTGATACCGCGATTGGAGGACTACGCAAGTCCATTGATGAGTGGACCAAGGCTAGATCGTCAGGAACCGCGCCTAAGCAGCCCGAGCCTGAACTACTACCCACCAGTGAACCCACCGATCCGGCTACGAAGGAGGACGTCCAAGCTATTGAGACCATTCTCAGGAATACCAAGGATAGTTTGGATGATCTCGTCATTGCCCAGCGAGAGCAGGGTGAGAAGGCCAGGAAGGAGCATTTTGATCAGTTGGAGGTGCTGCTGGTGGAGACGAAGACCAGTCTTGGTGATTTGTCGAAGCAGGTGGAGGGTGTGTCCAAGAAGGAGGATGTTTCCGGCCTCGAGTCGCTGCTCACCAAGATGACCACCGCCTTTGACGAAATGAAGACCCACGAGGAGAAGGAAGATTCTGACAAGCTCACCAAGACTGATCTTGAGGCTGTTGAGGCTGTTTGTCTTGAGGTCAAGTCGCTCCTTTCGTCAAGGCCCGCTGCTACTGATGCGAAGGACTCTACAACAGCCACTGCCAGCCACCCCGACATGGACAGCAACTTCAAGACGTTGACCGAGAAACTTGAAGCTCAGGCTGAGGCTTCCACCAAGACAAGCGGAGATATCACCGACCGCGTGTCCGAAGTCAAGTCCCTCATCGAAGAGTTCCATGAAGTCATCAAAGCTAAACTCACTGATGGAGCCAAAGGGGTGGATTCCATTCACAAGGTCTTGACTCCTATGAGCGAGATCGTCAAGAAGAACGCGACATTGCAGGGCGAGCTGATGGAGCTTTGGGGTGGCATGAAGGAGGGTTTCGAGGAGGGGCGCACCACCGTCGACAAGGCGAAGACCGATATCGAGACCAAGATTGAGGAGCTTCAGAAGGCACAGGGCGGTGAGATCAAAGAGGCCGTGGTTGCGACCAAGACTCAAGTGGAGGAGCTCAAGGCTGTGCTGGAGCCTCTCAGCGGTACTGTCACCGAGGCCGTGGAGAAGATGGAGGTTTCGAGCAAGACGGTCTTCGAAAGGGTGGATGAGCTGGTGGGCAAGGCCAATGAGAACCATCTTGATATCAAGGCTGAGCATACCCTTACTCGAGAGCAGGTGCAGGAGATGGCTGGCAAGGTGGATGGCTTGCAGTCTCTCGTTGCTGAGCATCAGCCCAAGGTTGCGGAGAACATGCAAGAAGTGCTTGCACTGGTTGGTCAGCACTTTGAACACTCCAAGACGACAACGGAGGGTCTGCAGATCAAGGTCGTTGACGCCATGCCTACTGTCAATGAGAAGCTTGATAAGCTCGTTGGTCAGACTGCCAAGTTTGCTGTTCTTG
The DNA here is from genome assembly GCA_030685235.1 of Copromyces sp. CBS 386.78. NCBI lineage: Eukaryota > Fungi > Ascomycota > Sordariomycetes > Sordariales > Sordariaceae > Copromyces > Copromyces sp. CBS 386.78. Next base: position 16,709 of record MU839194.1, read on the forward strand.
AAGATGTCCACCAGCAAGTCAAGAATACCTCCTCTGAGCTTGCTGGTTTTATCGCCGCTCAGACGCAACGTGCTGTTGAAGAGGACGATAACAAGAAGAAGATTCTGCAGGAGACCACCATTGCTCTTGAGCGCCAGCTGGCTGAGAAGGAAGCAATTGAGGCTCGTCTGGCTGAGCTCAAGGAGGAGGAAGCCCGCGTCAAGGAGAACATCAATGTCACTTTGCGCGAGGAGCAGGATCAGCTCAAGTCCCAGTTCTTGGAGAACCTGCAACAGGAACAGGCTCGTCTAAAGCAGATGAATGAGTCGCTCAAGCAAGAGCAGGAGGGATTGAAGTCCACTTTCCTGGCTAACTTGGCTGAGGAGGAACATCGCCTCAAGACGCTCAATGAGTCGCTGAGAAAGGAGCATGAGGAGGCTAAGGCGGTGTTCATGGCTGGTCTTAAGGAGGAGGAGACGAGGCTAAAGGAACTTAATGCTTCCCTCAAGGAAGAGCAGGACGTTCTCAAGAAGCAGTTTACTGCCAACCTGGAAGAGGAAAGGGATCGTCTGATGGAGATGAACGTCGCTCTCAAGGAAGAACACGACACCATGAAGAAGACCTTCGCGTCTAACCTCCGCGATGAGCGCGACCGTCTGATCGAGCTCAATTCCGCCCTCAAAGCCGAGCACGAGTCGCTCAAGCGGAGCTTCCTTGCCGTTCTGAAGGACGAAGAAGCCCGTCTGAAAGAATCCAACGACGCTTTACGGGAAGAACAGCAACTTCTCAAGGATAAGTTCCTCAAGAACCTGCGCGAGGAGGAATCCTTACTGAAAGAAGTCAACGAAGGTCTGCGGCAAGAGCAGAAAGAACTTAGGAGTTCCTTCCTCGCCGCTTTCCAAGAAGAGGAGAGACGGCTGAAGGAAATCAATGCTTCCTTAAGAGAAGAGCAGGAGGAGATGAAGGCCATCTTCCGCGATGAGCAGGAGAAGCTCAAAGTGGATTTGCTCGCCAATCTGATGGAAGAGGAGTGTCGACTTAAGGAACGCAATGAAGCTTTGAGGAAGGAACATGATAAACTCAAGGAACAGTTCCTGGCTGATTTGCGCGCTGAGCAGACGGGGATTAAACATGTTCTTGTCGAGTTAAGGTCGGAGCAGGAGGATTTGGTGCGCAAAAAGTCTAGGCTGACGGCGGATCTTTCGAGCTTGGATACTGCCCTCCGCTTAAGAAGGGAGGAGCTTCATGAGATGGAAACGAGAGCTGAGACGCTTGAGCGCAGGATTCTGGAGGGGGTCATGGATCACTCACGCTTGTTGCTGATGGCTAAGGGGAAGAGATTCACCACGGGCGTTGGCCGCGAAAGCATGAATCGCAAGCGCGTCCCCTCGCAGATGTCTACCCGCGCTCCCAGCGTCGTTTCCAGAATCGAGTCCAGGCAGCCCACGTCTGCATTGAACATGGCTGCTATCAACGCCAAGACTAGAGCCGCTGGGACCCCTAAGACGGGATCAGCTTCTAACAGGCGCATTCTCTCCCTCAGTCAAATGGTTAGTGGAGGGTTATCGGGCGGCGGCATCAAGCGCAGCAATAGCGTTAGGAACGGGGCTGCCGGTGGTGGTGTCGCGGCTGCTAAGGCGGCTGTTGCTGCTCATCATGGTGATGCCGGTACTGGTACTTCTGCGAGGCCAAAGGCTGGGGAGAGAAATGGCAGTTGGGCCACTACCTCTTCTCGTTCGACAGCGACAGCTAAAGGATACGGTGATCTGGCCTCTTCCAAGGCCATGGACGATAAAGAGCCCTCCCTGAAAGAGACCGATGATGAGGATGAGGAGGGGTATAATACCGCTACTCCCCCCGTCGACGTTCGCTCTCGTGGGTCTGCTGGGTCAGATGAGGATATGGTCCATGTGGATGATGATGCGCGCACCGAGTCCTCCTCCCGCTACGGCGGTGGCGACGATCACAATGACACAGAGACTGAAGCGGATGAAACAGCTACCCTCCGCCGCTCCTCCCAGGGCACAACAGTCATCACCTCGTCTTCCCGCTCCGGCCGCTCTGGCCGCTCTCCTCGCTCAAACGGTAGCCGTGGCAGCCACGACGAAGACGGCGAGACAGAAAGCCAGTACAGCAGCCACGACCAAGACGACGACTACTCGGACTACGAAACAGGCGACGATAGTGAAGACGGCTCGTGGACTGAGAGGGGTAGTGCCGTCTCGGGCATGAGCGGCACGTCGGGCATGACTGGGACTACGGGCACGAGTAGGACTGCGCCGAGTGTTGGGCCGAGTGCGAGTGTTATGAGTGTTGCTAGCAGCAGGGTTTCTAAAGCGTCCAAGATGTCGAAGGATTCGGCTATCAGTGGTATTCCTAGGGCGAAACCTGTTGGGAGTCCGAAGAAGAGTGGTGGTGGTGGTGGGAAGAAAGCGGCGAAGTAGTGAGGTGGATGAGCTGGAAGTGTTATGGGTCAGGTCAGGGAGATGGATGGATGGATGGATGAAGGGTGATTGATGGTCCTATGATACGATACCTGCTTTGTTTTTTTCAGTTCCAGGAGGCTTTACTCTAGCTTGATGGGTTTGTTTTTGTTGTATTACTTGTTCGGGTTAACCTACTTGGGATTTTTTTGTACGGATTATCGGATGGGATGGGTGGTCGTTTGTGGTTTTTGCTTAGGTACTGATGCCATGGCTTGATGCTTGATGCTTGCTTGCTTGCTTGCTTGCTTGCTTGCTTGCTTGCTTGCTTGCTTATGTTTATGCGACTACCCGGGCACTGAGTTGTTATGGTGCTGATGCTGGAATGATGGCTGGAGGGACGGACGGACGGATATCTGATAGGAAAGGGTTCGCTTTGGTGCCTTAGTTTTAGGCTGTCAAATTCAGTTATGTTGCTTCTACGTACTTTTCGTGCGTGGGACGGGGTGGGTGGGTGGATGGTGACTTGGTGACGGTGTGACGGTGTGACTGGGGGTCGAACGAACGCTTCCGTCCATGGAGTCTTTAGTCTAGAATCTAGCACGAATCGTGCTCAATATAAGAAACACTCCACTGGTCCTTGATAAAGTAAAAGATGTGGCCTATAGTGACAAATATGTTCGCATTGTTAAAGCTGCACCGATTTACGAGGATCTGAGCGGCGTCGGCAATGGCGCCATACGAAAAGGAGCTCCTGTGGGCTTTGTGTTGGCAGGGTTCTGGTCCTGTGTAAGGGTGAGAGGGAACTTGAAGTAAGGTAGGTAGGTAGGTAGGTAGGCAGGCAGGTAGGTAGGCAGGCAGGTAGGCAGGTAGGCAGTGTAGGTAGGTAGGTAGGTAGGTAGGTAGGTAGGTAGGTAGGTAGGTAGGCAGGTAGGTAGTGTAGGTAGGTAGGTAGGTAGGTAGGTAGGTAGGTAGGCAGGTAGGTAGGTAGGTAGGTAGGTAGGTAGGTAGGCAGGTAGGTAGGTAGGTAGGTAGGTAGGTAGTGTAGGTAGTGTAGGTAGTGTAGGTAGGTAGGCAGGTAGGTAGGCAGGTAGGTAGGTAGGTAGGTAGGTAGGTAGGTAGGTAGGTAGCTAGGTGCCTAGGTAGGTAGAAAGAAAGAAAGAAAGAAAGAATGGAAGAAGGAAGACTACCCACCTACTCTAATGTCACCCAATACGTCCCGTCTGAATGTGGAATCCACATACACATACACATACCTCCCGTCGTTGCACCAGTACCTTACCTTACCTCAAATAGCTGAATTCCAGTCAGGAGCAGCCGGACGGAGCTCTACGCGGTCGCCTGGCAGTTTCCCGGACCACCAGACCGGGACCGAGCTTCGGATGGTTCATGGTAGTCAAAGGGGGTTTCTTTGGATTGAGGTGCTTGATGCCCGCGTTGACGACTGGATGACTCTTATGGCGGCGTGGTCAAGTCGTAGAGGACGGGAGATATACTGCAGTGGATTTCCAGGGCACTCTTTGTGGCTATTCACCGAGTTGATATAGGCGGGCAGAGGTGGGTGGACTCGACCGACGCGCGGGCTGCATGTGGGGTGTGGTGTGGTGGATGATGTGGCGGTTATTTCTTCTGAATGCAAAATGTTGGGTGAGGGTCCGATAGCCAGCCGACATGACTCTCTCTTCAGTTCTCTTGCGCACTTTGCTCCGTCCTCTCATAAGGAAAGGCAACCCGTTGCGGGAAAACTAAACTCATCCCATCCCATACGAGACCCTTGTTGAAGCCATTCCCATGTCTTGGCATTCTTGGCATTCTTGGCATTAGTAGATACGATCCACGCGTGGCTACGTACCCTGTATATAAGTCGGACTTCCATGGTCCGTCCTCCTTTTCATCCTCTGTTGCTCTCTTGCTCTCTTCTTCAATTTTGAAATCAAGACATTCACCACCACCTCATCAATCGTCTCACGTGATAACCTCCTTTGTCATGATGGTTCAACAACCCTTCCGCTCCCTCGTCTAGCTTTCTCTTCATCTCTTTTGTTGGTCGTCCTCCAACCTAAACCCTTCTCTCTCTCTCTCTCTCCTTCAAAATCCGGGCTTCCTGATGAGTGTGAGCTCCAATGTTGCATGGGGCAAGATGTCGTATCATTTATTTATTCAAATGTCTTATTCATTTTAGTGGACTATGGAAGACTTCTACCGACCGAGACAGGAGCTTCAATTCTTTGCAGCCAGTCTTACTGTCTGTCAGACATGCACGAAACACGTCACTGAGTTAGGGGGACTCGTGATCAGTGATGAAGATAGATAGATGACTGGACCATGAATTGATGATGATGATGATGCTCCGGAAAGGATCTGACCGGACTCACTCCTCGTCCGGCTCAGCCTGGCTACCTAAACTAATGTACATGTTGCCTTGGGTCATCGAGGCAATCTCGTTGCGACCCGTAACGTAAGCGTGCATGCTGTGACTCGCTCGACCTTGGGTTCCAGTTGCTCGAAGTCAGGAGTAAGTGAGAGGGAACATTGGGATTGAATTGAGCCCCGACGTGGGGGATCTGGTCGAACGCTCCGTACATGCAATGCAGCCTTAGCACTTATCGAGATGAATAATGACACTCCACTGGTCCTTCATAAAGAGGTGGCCCACAATGTGAACATTCATATCATCTTCTTTTCGGTCGCCCTTCCTGCACTGATCCACGAGGACCTCAGCGGCCTCGGCAATGGTGCTGTACCCAGGGAGCTCCTTTGAGTTCGTAGGATCCTGAGAGGAAAGAGAGCTAGGTGTCAGTCCAGCCTGGAATCCATTTATTCACTTGTGTGTTCAATCATTTTCATCCAAGGTAAGGTGGGTAGGTAAGGTAGGTAAGATATCTGTAAACACAGATATCAAGGACATGATGACATACCTCGTTGCACCAGAAAATGGCTGCATTCCATGAGCAGCTGACGCGGTCGCAGCTACTCGGACCGAGCACCGGATTGTGGCCAACTACGGAATTTTTGAGGTATTGAATGCCCTGTTTGATCTCCCGCAACCTGGCGAAGTGGTCACGCGATACCTCATTGGTCCACCACTCTTCATGGCAATCCACCCTGTCAACATCCACGAAACTCGACCGACGCTCGGGCTGGAGCATCGTGGACGAGGACGTAGCATTTCTCCATGCGGCGGCCGCAGATGTTCTTCCTGGAAGCGCGCCGGCAGGAAGGATCTGTAAAAATAAAAAAAAAGAGTGAGAAATTGTGTTAGTGCGCATTCGCGCCAAAGAGCATAACTCTCGATAATCTCTCTGGTTGATTCCTGGCGTGGGTAGCTTACCTGCAGCATGGCGAAAACGCCTCCGAGGACGATGTTGGAGAGAAGCATGATGGTATAATGTACTAGTGAGAGAGGTGTCGAAGTTTATTGAGTGTAAGAGGGTAGTAGACAAGGTTGAAAGATATTGTATTGGGATGAAGAAGAGAAGATGAGAAATAAAAGAACCGAAAAGGAGGGGGGAAGGCCTGCCTTTATACCTACCTACTGCCACTCTGCCAGATACAATTGTTGAGGACACCTACATGTTTGGATTGATACCTATGCAATGCAGAAATATTGTTGATGCATGCATGTTTTATTTCAGCACATTGCCCACCAAGGTTTTGTGTTTTACATCTCCATATTGCACATGGTGTTGAGTGCTTGAAACCTTGATGGTGGCAGTGTTGACCAGCGCTGGAAACAAGTTAAATCAAGTCAGTACCTACCTCTGGTGTCTCCACTGTTGCTTGATGTTCCTGCCTCCTGCTACTGTACTGCCACCCGCTTCTTCCTTCTTAGTCACCAGCCACTGCAATGCTGCGTGCGGCGGGGGCCTGCCTTCTGCCCGCCCGCGTCGGCTCCGGTCTCCGGACCTAACGCGAGGTGGCCACTCCGTAAATCCGCCGCAGCTGCAACCGCCGACAACTCCGACTTCGGCTGGCCGGGCCCTGAGTGAGCGCCAGGTTGGGAGTATTCATCAGTTTCCTTCCACGGAATCGGGCATCACGTGGCCACCATTGCCACCTCTTCACCACTGCAGTCTCAGCATCACCTCGCTGGGACCATCCATCCCGCCTCACAAAAGCGCAACCGCGACACAAAAACAACGAAGAATATTCCGATTCTTCGCACAACGACGACGACGTCTAGTGGTAGTGGCGGCGAAGTTACCCCGATGACATTGACACTCTTGTCCTTTTAATTTTTTAAACAGCACAAGAGCAAGTGAATAGGGGTAAAAGTCACAGAAAAGGGATTCACGATTGATTTCAGCAGCAGAATTGGTAGGTAGCATGACAGTTTGCTATAGAGAACTTGCCAGAGCATTTGCTCAATCTGATGAGGCGTTACGTAACGTATGTAACGTATGAACTTATTCCTCCTGTCCAGTCCAGTCCAGTCCAGTCCTTAGTCTAATAACCCAAGGTAGAAGGTACACTAGTTCTAGAAAACCAACCCAATGCAGTCTGTCTTCCTCCAACATCAAATTCCATCTCACACTCTTGAAGCACCTAGGTATCCGTCCGTCCTCACTCTATCCCGATTCCCAAGCAGATGGCAACAATGTTAATACCATACTACTTTCCTCCAAATTCCATCTTAAGCGCCCATATGCCATATGCATTTCAACATGAACCTCCTCTATTCCTCCTCCGCTACTCCTCCTCCTCCACCACCATCCGATCAAATCAAATTGACCGGCCACGGGTCTTCTTGCCCTGCTTCTTGACCTTATCCTTGTGCTGCAACCGAAAGCCATGAGTACCAGCAAACCAATGGGCGGCCTCGCGGCGGTACATGTGCGACATCTCCCACTTCTTGAGCATCTCCTTCCAGGCTTGGGATTTGGCGGCTTTGGAGCCATGCGGGAACTTCTTCTTCTCCTTGGGTTGGCCAAGTTGGGGGCGACGGACGGCGGCGGGTTCTTCTTGGATGTCAGGGAGAGCTACAACGGGCGCGGCGGGCTCGGTGGGCATGACGGGCATGACGGGCATGACGGGCTCAACGGGCTGCTGGTAGACCTCATGCTGGAACTAAAGTAGTGGTGATTCTGTTAGTGCTTGCATTGTCTCTGCTTTTGCTTCTGCACTGATGGGAGGAAGGGTGGATAAGGTAAGCACTACTTACCATGTTCTCAGCGGAATCCAGTTCCTCGTCCTCGTCAGAGTCCATATCCTCATCCTCGTCGGTGAAGTGCACATCCTCGCCCCAGTCAAAACCCTCGTTGAGAAAATCGCGCAATGCGTTGTAACTTTCAGTGGTCCAGTTTTCAGTGGTCCAGTCTTCGTCGTCGTCCAATTCGAATGCAAAACCGCGCTCGTGGTGGGGAGGAGGCGAGCCGGGCAGACGGAGTGGCTGCCACTCGTCCTAGGTAAAATCAACTCGGTTAGTACGTAAACGTACTCTACTTGGCTCAGCTCTGTCTCAAGGATGGGGGTATGGACAATCACTTACCATGTCCTCGTCCTGAGCGGGGGGGACGGGCTGCTCAAAGTTGTTGACAGGAGCGAAGGCAGGCTCGGGTTCCTGGATGCCGACGGCAGGACCGAAGTCGGGAAGGGGAGGCATGTCGAGTTGTTCAGGCCCAGGGGAAGGGGGCTGCTGCTCGGGAGGCTACAAGGTCGATTCATGTTGGTATAGGTTGCTTAAACGGATGCAAGGAGGGCAATTATGTTCATTACTTACCACAGGCTGTCCGGTGACAGGGTCGTAGTAACAGCCGCCAAGAAAGGCAAAGTTCGACATTGTGAGGATGTATTCAACTGAAGTACCGTAGGATAGATGAAGTTGTTGGTATGCGCGTGTTAGATGAGTCGAGTAAAGTCGGTCGATGTCGATGTTGAAGGTCGATGTTCGATGTTCGAGGCAAGTTTGAAAGTTGCGAGCTGCTAGGAAGGACGAGATTTATCATGTCCGATTGAACTGTCGCCAATTCCCCCTTCACTTGATGGGTGGGCCTGTTGTTGCGCACCTGTGCAATCAATGGTTTTCATCTGATGTTCATGGACAATAGGTACCCTGCTCACAATAGCAGGCCGGTGTTCAGGTTATTGGATCCAGGTACATCTAAGTGAGGAGGACTTGAACAATACAAGCGAACCTTGAATGTGTGTCTGTTATCCGGGACTCCGTCATGGTAAACGCTGACGATGATGGCAAGACTGACTATATCAAGACCATCACCCGCATCGAGATAGATCGGAGCGTACCTTGACTCCTTGAGTTGCGCCGTACTCAACCTTCATTTGCTCGAGAAACTATCCTTCTATTACACACGATTCGATTCTCCTAAAGACCAGATGAAATCTCGCCGTCCTCGAAATTTATTGAGCGCCAACCCCCCTCTGCCCCGCGTCCTATTGTATTTCTATTGCCCCATGCTATTGTGCTCCTCTCGTCAAGAATCAGATGAAAATATGCCCGTCCATAAGTGAATGTGGATTTGAATAAGTGACCACCGAGGAACCTTGGGGTGAAAATGATGGCAGCTGGCTGGCAGGTAGGTTTACTCCCGTCAGGTTCGTCTCTTCTGCCCTCCCATTCACAAGTATAAAATCTCGTCTCGTTCACTCAAGACTTGGAGCTGGACTCGAATTGCTTTTTTGAATGGAGAGCAAGTCAAACAGACACCACATCACACCTTTCTCTCCCAAAACCAATTTTAACATGAGCAAAATGGCATCCACCACAACCAACACCAACACCGCCGACACCAACACCACCATGACCGCCACCATGACCGGCATGCCCTGGCTCAACCGCGACGCCATCATCGCCATCCCCGCTCCGCGCTACTCGCCGGAGCTGGATGCAGATGGCAAGCCCATCTATTCTTTTTCCTCTGGTGGTGCTGCTGCGCAGAACGAGGTAAGTACACTCATCACATTCTTCTCACCTAGGTCTCCTTCCGGGTCTGGTCATTTCCACACACAGTTCAAGAAGCTAACCTCGCCCATCAATTTGTACAGAAGCATCCTGACCTCCTCGCCGCTCTCCGCGCCCGCAAGGCTGCTCGCGCCACCGCCGCCGCCGCCGCCACCATCTCCGCTGCTTCTCCCAAGAAGAAGACCAAGACCGTCGGCCCCAACAGCAACCCGCGCCCCGTTTTCTTCCCCGGCTGCATCCCCGGCTCCGTCCCCGGCCGCGTCCTCTGGCGCCAATGCCTCGACCATTTTGCTGCCCGCCGTGCTGAGCTCAAGACTGGCAAGAAGAAGGGTCGTGGCGGCGGAAGCGGTCGCGGTCGCCCGCCCAAGCACATTCGCGAACAGAACAAGGAGAAGGACGAGGTGCTGGCGGAGAAGCAGTGCAATTTTGTGGCCAAGAATTGTTCGGGGGTTAATAAGTTTGGTGAGATTGAGAATAAGGAGGAGGAGGAGGAGAAGAAGATGAGGGAGATGGAGGAGGCGAGTGTTGCGAGGTTTCAGGAGAGGTTTTGGTAGAGCGGGGCGGAGGATGAATGAAGATTGATAACTGGATGATTAAAGTACCTACCTCCACAAGTAACGAGCGACAAGCAACGAGATTTTGCAATTGACAGAATGATTTATCCAATTGACAAAACGCAGTAGTGTCTCGACTGCATGTGACTCGGTAGTACCTCCTCTGCTGCAGTATCGCAGAAGTGCCCCCGGGAAGGGACATTCCGTCTGCAATCTGCATCCGATTCCGGAGAACGTACCTGCACACATGTACTTAGTACATCGAGGGTTCCCCTCATTATCCCACACCAGAGGCTACGAGCACGGTATGCCCACCAAGGTCATCGAAGCCAAGAACGAGGGGTACCATCTTACCCACTACGGGATTTTGGCCCATTGCCCCCTACCTATCCTCGCGGACAGGGCTTTGACCAACTGAAGGCGGTGATTCTTGCTCTTGAAAGCGTCCTCTCAAGTGTATTATGGACCATGCACCCCGTGGAGGACCCTAAACGACCATATATGAATTTGGTCTACCATAGTACCATTCGCGCTGGCCGCTTACAGATCTCGATTGGACGGGACTATGTTCCCACAATTGTCTTACGGAAACACCAAGGGGGTGCATGGTCCATCTCACGGTGAAACAACGGCTGCAAGTGTACGACCACAATTCGTTCCTCGAACTCAGTCCTGCCTCTGAACCACCAACACCAACACCAATCCACCTCTACCTGGAAATCCATCCCCATTCTTTACCTGTCCTCAAACACCACCAAAGGCACCGCCCTCACCATGTTGCTCCTGCGAGCCCCAGCTACAGTGATTTCGACATCGCCACAGTTATACCTCCCGTCGTAGTTTGATAAATTACACCCTCTCTCTCCGCTGCCACCTCGTTTTCTGCTCTCCACCCTCAAGATAGCAGCTCGAAGTAAGTTTATCCATTCCTATTACCTAATCATAGGGCACTCACACTGATATGCATCACGGGATAGACATCGAGCCACTACTAGAATCACAACCAGAACTCGAACCACAAACACCACCATCACAACCACCAGCAGCACCACCAGCAGCAGCAGCATCACCAACAATGGCTCCTGTTCCACCTGCCGTTGTTTGAATACACCGATGACGAGTCTACAGATACTGCTTATACGGTTTCTCAACCTACAGGCGGGTTTGAATATAGCGATAACGATGCTATCTATACCGCCCGCACCGGTCCAGTCCTCAACCCATGACCGATAGCGGTGATGACAAGCCGAACCCAAACACCGTTCCCGCCGCAGGTGTCGACCTTTTTGGCAAGATCATTGCCGGGCTGGCTGCGGTTGTGGGCGGCGTGTGGGTGGCCACCCAAATCTGGTCGAGATGTTGGGGGACAGCATGAAGCTGGACCGGAAGCTGAACTGAGCAAGTTCAATTATGCACCCATTAATTTTCGGTGGGTTGACAGTCCCATTGTTATCGGAGAGAGTGTGGAAGATGAATGAATGCATGCATGCTCACCATTCCCTCACAAAAACATACCTATGTATTACTTCCGCGCAAACTGCAAATGCGTGTCCAAAGCCCGTCAGTCAGCCTGTGTAAAGGTTACGTTACTTACCTATGGTACTTAGAACTAATGCGTGATGCACAGCGGGCGATGCCGATGCGTACCTTATTTCCATGCTCAAAAGTCCAAAAACCTTTCGTCTCGAATGTCGGTCAATTTCAGCCACTCAACTTTCGGACGCACTTCCTGCCACTTCAATAACATATTACCTAATCCAGACATATATACTCCCTCTCAAATATTCAAAAAACGAGTTATGCAACGATCGTGCTGGTTGTGGTGGAGATATTGATGAGTGTCTCGGTAGAGGTAGTGTAGGTACCTCGGGGAGATTTTGGCTCTAGGTTAGGGTGCCACCTGTACAATCTAATACTGGTTTGTTTGTTAGCTCGAGACCTCGAATCAACTTCCTTGGACGTTTTGACACCTTAATATTTCGTTTCGTTTAATAATCAAGGCGTATTTTACCTTGCATATACTGTTTTGGTGAGTTTGATATACGATATTGATTTTCATTAAAGCCCTTTTGAACCGTACAGAGCCATTTGTATCTATGCTTATAAGGGGTTAAGAACAATTTAAGAGAGATCTCGTCCAGTAGACCAGGCGTACCGAACTAACAAACAAACCAGTATTAGATTGTAATGCCAAGGTGTGTGTGGCCGTTACGAATGGGTGCACGGACGTAACGGTTATCTAGACTAGTGCTACTCTGACATTATATAACATGACATGATATGATGACTTCTTGTTCTGACATGTTTAGTATTCTCTTATTTCGCGAATGCCAGCAACATGCCGTGTTATGATCATCTAAATGTCTTCATTCCGTCTAGTCTCGCAAGGCGCTGCTATGAGCCTCTATGGTATAAGCCTTTCTTTCTATCATTCATTTCACCCTGCGGTGTGCCTGTTCCCATTTATGTCTTCATCTCCATTCTTCTTCTTCATCTTGTCTGGTCTTTGCCCTAGTTCCTTCCAGACCCAGTGTGGTATCTATCCCATGACCATGACCCATGCTTTCTATCATATCCACTTATCGTACATAAAACCATCTGTCCCAATTAAGTAGGTAATATAATAACACAAACATCAACATGAAACGTGAAGCTCCAGCATCTAAAACCGCAGATTCTCCCACCGATTCCTTTCCCTCTTACTCCCGCTTCTACTCCGGCTTTGGCTCCGTTCCTCGTCCCTCTGACTCGGCAAAGGCTGAGCCCACTGAGTTGATGAATCGGGAGGATGACTCATTGATCTCATCCTCGCCGGCTTCGGTCGCTCCGGTTGCGGGGGTCTCTAACCGGCCGCTGGAGGAGGAGGAACCGGAGGAGCAGGGATGTTGCTACCAGGGTGGTGTTCTCGATTCTATCTCTGTTCCTGGTCCTCAGAGGTTTGTGTCTGCGTCAAGTCAGAACCCGTCACTGCGGCCGCCGCTTGTTGGGGGAGGTTTCCTGGGAGCTGTGCTTGTGGAGCTTGTGGTGGTGGTTGTCCTTGCTGCTGGGCTTGTTGCTGGGCTTGTGACTGTGGCTGCCCTTGCTGTGTATACCCTTGAGTCTGCCCTTGAGGGACAACAGCAGCAGCAGTAGCTGTTGTCGGCCTGCTTAATCCCGCCGCGGTTGGGTTGTACATGCTAGCCCCTCGGGGTCTCGCACCGACCGGTCCTCCTGTACCGCTGGTCCCACTTGGTACGGGTGCTGGACTCAGTGTGATAGGCGACGGAGTGGGCAAGCTCTGCACTGGTGGGATTGTTGTGGCGGTTGCGCCGGGGGTGGTGTAGACCGGCTCAGGAGCCTGTGGTTGCTGCGCATGGGGAGACAAAGTCGACTGTCCCGCGTACAACCCGCCACTGACGCTGGGCGAACTAGGGCTCATCGCTTGTTGCTGCTGCTGCTGCTGTGCGGCATAAGCGGCGCCGGCGTACTGGGTCATGCTCGGCCCTGGTTGTCCTTGTCCGGCGTATCCCTGGCCAGTGTAGGGATCGGGGCTGAAGCCGGCTTCGCCTCGCTCGACGTCAAACGAAAGGTTGGAACGGCGACCGGTGTTGGGGCTGCGAATGCTGCCTCGGCCACCGCCGACCGAGGGACGAGTAACGTGCACGCTTAGAGACCTATTCCCTAGCGGCGTGGGTGGCAGTCCGTCGCCTGGCTTTCTACGGCCGCGCTGGGACTCACGGGGGTTCAAGTGATTCCTGCGGGCCATGGAAGATGCATCATCGGCCTTGGCGCGGCCGACGGGAGAGTTGTCACGAGAACGCAGGGTGACCCTGTCGTAACCCCAATCGTCGAGAGCCTCGGCGACGGGATCGGAGGCGTTGATGTTGGCTACTGCCTGTTTCTCCGCATCAATCTTACTGGTTCCTGTGATGCCGCTGCCCGGAGTGTAGACATCCTCCTCCTGGCGCAGCTTAGTAACCATCTTGGCCGCTTCCTTATCCTTATCCGCCTTTTCTCTGGCCATGGCAGCAAAATCATCCGTTACAGCGACAGAGTAAGCGGGGTTGGTAGGACCGCCCAACGCCTCGCCACCGCCACCGGGGGCGTTGATGGGAACCGCCTTGAGGGCCAAAGCCAGGGCGCACATGAACTTGGAGCGACGGGTGCAGCGAACGGCCTCGTTGTGCCAGTTGGACTTGTGCTTGATTTGGATCTTAAGCGTCATCTTGTCCAAGTTGCCGATGTCGTTGATCATGATGGTGATGTCGGGCTGGAAGTCGCGGCTGTTTTCGGGGGAGCGGACAAACTTTTCGAGTTCGAGGCGGAGGAGCTCGATCTCTTCGAACGAGGTATCGTAGGAGACGGCGACGTCGACGGTTTCCTTCATGGCCTTGGATCTCGTGACGTTTTCGATCCAGAGGTTGTTGAGTTGAATGTTTGGGACCTACAACTGTTAAGAGGGTGAATATGCAGACAAAGAGGGGGAAAGGGACACACCTGAACGACCTGCATCTTGTCGATGCGGGTAAACACGGTGTAGAGCAGAGAAATCTTCTCAACGATAAACTGCTGCGCATCGGGACCCTTGATATCGACACGATCGCCGACATCATACGGATGCTTGACGAACAGGAAAATGCAAGAACCCAAGAACTCCTGCGTGGTGACGGCAAAAACGAACGACAGCGACAAAAGCGTGGTACCAGCCGTAGCCAGGGTCGTCACAAAGCTGCTCTGGAACACGACCAAGAAGATGATGATGACAATAATCAGCACCACAAACAGCAGGACCTTATCAAACACGGTCAAGGCCTGACTGATGTCCTTCATGCTGTGCGCGATTGCCTTTCTCTCCTTACCGATGTCGACAACCTTGCGGATCATCTCGTCGAGACTGATGTCGCCATTCTGATCGGCGTCGATGGCGTGAAAACACTCCTCGGCCTCTTCGCGGTGGTGGGCGCCCAGCACTTCGATGATATCGTCCAGCAACAGGGCCTCCTCGCCTTCGGCAGCGAAAGACATCCAGATACGGCGAGCCATGGCCTCGGAGCTGCGGACCTTTTCGAGGGCTTCGATGACGATGGAGTGGGCGGACGTGGGGTTGAAGACGTTCTTGCCGGTGATTTCCGAGGCAAGGTTGCCGAACACGGAGGTGATCTTGTCGCCGATGCGGCCGACGTCGCCGACGAGGCGCATAGGGGTGCTGGTGCCTCCGCGCGCCTTCTCGGCCCTGTCGCGCATAAGGAGGGCGTTGATACTATCACTGATGACGTAGTCCTCGTCGACAAACTCGGGGCAGTACATGGGGAACAAGGTCCTCGAGGCATCGTAAAGAAGACCCAGGAGGTAGATGTCGCGCTTGGAGTCCTGGATGCGGTTGGCGAAGGAGCGTTGGTGGTACGAGATGCTGATGAGCTGGACAATGGCCTTTTCTCCGAGCAAAACTCCCAAGGAGATGAAGACGGACAAGAGGATCCGCTTGATGGTGTGGACCCATTCGAGGCTGTCGTCTGTGAAGCGGAACTTGAAGACGAGCCAGGAAGCCAGTGACCAGAGAAACAGGGAGAGGTTGATCTCCAACGCGGCCAGCACGTTGGCGTACTTGCGAGTTCCAGCGCTGACGACGCCGCAGAGGAACATGAAGACCCAGGGCAGAAAGTGGGCGACTAGCTTGGCGGTCCATAGCGACAGCCACGAGATTTCGATCCAGAGGAAGAGCCAGAAGAGGGTGTAGTTTTCCTTGTCGTCGTCGCTGGTGCCAAGCTGGATATTATTGACATTGCCAGTGAAGGGCAAGACGAAGAGGGGGATGGCGAGCAGGAAGGCGATGGGGATGATGTAGATGAGATAGCGAGTGACGAAGGGGAAGCTGACGATCTTGCGGTACATGCGACCCAACGCGTTGAACTTTTTTTCTTCACTCATGTTGGTGCCGGGCCGGCTGAGATCTCGCACACGTCGCCGTCCAGAAGGGCCAGCCTGGCGGCGGCTAGACTTGCTGGACTTGTGAAAGAGGCCATGCTTCTCGGTGGTAGGGGGGGACTCGACGGTGCCCAGAGCGTTGGAGAGAGTCTGGTCGAGCTTTCTGGCGCCGGTCGAGGAGGAGGTTGTGGCATTGGTGCGAACGGGTTGCAGTGGTATATCGTTGGGTTCCATCATGTCGTCGACGTCTGATCCAGGACTGGATGGGATATGGCGGAAGCCTCTGTGACCCGTTGGCGACCTGGGACTTCTTAAGGACATAGCTGAAGAAGTTCAGGGTCCAGATGCTAGTGGAGATGTTCGTTTGGTTGGTTGGAGGTGTGTGTATACTTGGTATATTGCGTAAGAGCGGTGGGTCCAGGTCGTCGTCGATGGTGGGATGACAGGCGGTGAAGTGGAGAAGATGGCCGGAGTTAAGCCAGTCTGTCAAAAGCTTGTAAGGTGGTCCTGATGGATCGGATCTGAGGACAAAAGACCTTGAGAGAGACAAAGAATGTATATGATTGGTGACAACCTATACACCGAGTTGCCCAAGGTTGAAGGAATGTGGAGCGTGATAACTAACGATTGATGTTATTTACTAGGTTACCTCTATTGTCGTGTCTAGGAGAGGTAAACGGAGACGATAATGGTAGAGACGGAAGAGAAGGGAAACTGGGAAGAGAGTGGGGGTTTGGAAGTGGGAGGAGTCGGGTACAATAGGGAAAAAAAAAAGAAAAAAAAAGAAGAAGCTGGGGCCATGGAGGGGATCTCGAGGGACTTTTAATTGTTCCCGCTCAGATTCAAACTTTTTCTCAGAGATTGAAACGAAGGATATTCTCGAATACTGATACTGTACTGTACCGTGTCAGTTGTGGAAGTGGAAAGAGTGAAGTGAATGCGCCTTCCCGGCATGGCATGTTTGGGGTTGACAGACTCAGGTCCCGTCTGATGTGCTATTCCCACTGTGGGCCCGTCCGGGTGTCCAACTTTCCTCGGGCGTCTGCTTTGGGATTAGCTGCCCTCTTGAATTTTCAGGGGTGCAGCAGACTCCTGTGGATCTTTTCCCGCGGGTTCAGCCACTGGAAGCCCCAAACCACCGGCTAGTGGCATCTTTTCCCTGTTTCACAATAATAGATCGACCCCGATTTGTCTCGGCCGGTGTGTGTGATTGGCCATGTGCCTTTTTTTTCTTCCTGTGGTTGTTCGGGGTCCACACCTCCATCAGCCTGCTTTTTCTTTTTTCGAACTTATCGCGTGCCAGTGTCTTTTTTGTTGACATTCTTTTTGCATTCCGCGGTGTCGTGTGTGTCTTGTTTCATCGTGGTATCGATCTATCGAGTATGCAACGGGTGGCAGATGCAGGTTCATCCTGTGTTTTTGTATTGCAGCTTCATTTTGGCTTGTGCAGTCCGACCTGACATGACTCTTATCTGTGAATGGATACCACAACATGTGTCTGTCAAACAAAGGAACAGACAACAGTGAACAGTCGACAGTCAACGCTTCACTTTTGACCTGACCGCCGAAGCCTTTTTCGCAAATAAACTGCTACTGCTGCCAGCTGCCAACGGAATTGCGATCATCACTGGGGCATCCTCTTCAGTTTGTCCTACGTCACAACCCCGTGCCGCTATCCGGTGATACTTGATAGGTGCGTTAGTCAGTCAATAATACCCCATCGTTCCTCTGCATCCGAGATTTCGATCTGATCCCAACGACATCTTGGCACACTGACCTTTTGCGAGCCGCTTTCCGTTCTGAGGACCGGGTGGATCATCCTAAGCACCGGGTCCGATCCAATGTCTTTTCAGGGACTCTACGCCGCAAGAATTGAACCGTTACGGGGCCGTGATCCACGCCGTGTGTCGTGAAAAAGAAAGCGGCGTCGGAGCAGAGTTCGGTTTTGGGAAAGGAAGACCCCTGATTTTGACGAGTGGTGGAGGTCATATGGAAACATGTGCTTTGGGATTTTCGGCCATCTCTCTGGATCTCTCTGGATCTCTCTGAGATCTGTTACGGAAAGCTGAGACGTGCTGGAGATCGTTCCAAATGGATTTGATGCATTGCATTAGGTTCTGGCCGTCTTGGCGTGGATCATAAGGGGGTTCTGTCAAGGGGTCTTTTTGTCAATTGCTATGGTGATGGCATTCAGAGGTGTCGTTGACCGGTTGAAGCCGTCTTCTGCCGTCCCGTGTTGAGGCTGAAGGATGAGGTCGGCATTGAATATGACGTCAGAGTAGCCATCGTGAACTGTGCAGTGGTCCAATCAGTCGGTTGCGGTCGTGGTGCGCTATCGTCGCTTCAGTTCGCTAGAATTAATTCAAGACGCTCGGACCACTTGCCCATGGCTGACGACGGCTGACAGAGCCTCAACTCTCAACCGTGACCACACCACAACAAAGAAACAGACTGACTGCCGGAAGCAGAGTTGTTTGGTGACAGAGGGCACATTCAACCTGGTGGGCTCAGTCGACTTGGCTTTGCCAGATTACAGCTTGTGACGTTTATTCAAGGCCTCGAAGCGCTAAAGGTGATTGTTACACGTAATGTTACCGTAACTGTTACCTCTACGGCCGCATCCTCCCCACTTAATTTTCCCCGCGATAAGGTGTCGCGATAACCTCGATGGTCGCATCATGGATTCAACATTCGCTTGTCTCGTCAGACCACTCCTCCAGCTCCCTAGACTCCTATCCATCATACAACTCAATCGCCCACAATGAGACCGTCGCGACTGGCCATGCGGCCCTATACCTGTCTCCCATGCCTCACCCGAACACGCCCCGTCTTCCCATCCCGAGGGTCCACTCTTCGACTTGCACAAACACCGCGGATTGCTTCCCTCCACAACAGCTCCCGATTCCTCCAACAAGAACAATCCTCAGCTGCCTCTCGACCAAGCATAGCCCCCAAGCCCGTCGTCGACATCAAGCACATCCGCCAAAACCCCGACCTCTACGCCCAGAACTGCATCGAGCGCAACTATCACCAACAAGCCGCCTACCCACACCGTATCAACGACCTGCACGCTCAGTGGCAAGCCAAACAGCGGGAGGCTCGTTCCCTCCGTGAGCGCTCCAACATCCTGCGCCGCCAGCTCATCGACCCGGGCTCCATCCGCGACGAAACCGACACCATCGCCGCCGGCACCCAGCTCCTAACGAGGGACGAGCTCATCGCCGAGGCGCGCAAGCTCAAGGCCCTCCTCTCGACCATCGAAGCCGAAGAAACCCGCATCCTCTCCGAGATCGAAGTCCTGGCTTTATCCATCCCCAACCTCACCTCGGCCGAATCCCCGCGGGGCCCCGAACCCCAAGTTCTGTCGTTGATCAACGAACACCCCGAACCCGTGCCCTCGGCCTCGGACCGCGTCTGGCGTTCCCACGTGCACATCGGCAACGAGCTCGGCCTCCTCGACTTTGCCTCGGCCGGCACCACCTCCGGCTGGGGGTGGTACTTCCTCCTCGACGAAGCCGCGCAGCTCGAACAGGCTTTGATCGGCTACGCCCTCGACCTGGCCGTGCGTTCCGGGTGGCGCCAAGTATCTCCCCCCTCCATCGTCTACTCGCACATGGCTTCAGCCTGCGGGTTCCAGCCGCGCGACCAAAACGGCGAAACGCAGATCTACTCGTTATCCCAGTCACCCGATGACGCGGCCCGTGGAAAGCCCGAGCTCTCACTAGCCGGCACCTCGGAGATCCCGTTGGCCGGGATGCACGCCAACAAGACGCTTCTCTGCCCCGGCGACATGTCGGAATGTTCTCCGCTCAAATACGTTGCCGTGTCGCGGTGCTACCGCGCCGAAGCCGGCTCGCGGGGGCTCGAAACAAAGGGTCTATATCGCGTGCACGAGTTCACCAAGGTGGAGCTCTTCGGGTGGACGTACCCCTCTTTGGCCGCGGCTTCCGAGGTCTTCAACGAGATCGTCGACTTGCAAACCGACCTCTTGTCGTCCCTGGGTCTGCACTGCCGCGTGCTGGAAATGCCTACGCACGATCTCGGCGCGTCAGCCGCGCGCAAGATTGACATCGAGGCCTTTTTCCCTAGCAGAAGGGAACGGAACGACGGGTGGGGCGAGGTCACGAGCGCGAGCATCTGTACTGATTATCAGGCTAGAAGACTGGCGACGAGACTCAAGGGCGAGGATGGGAAGATGATTGAGGGGGGTTATCCGTTCACGGTGAATGGTACGGCTATGGCGGTGCCGAGAGTCGTGGCGGCCTTGTTGGAGAATGGGTGGGATGAGGAGACAATGACGGTGAGCATTCCGGAGGTGTTGAGGGGGTGGATGGGTGGGAGGGAGAGGATTGGGCCGAGGAAGATGAAGAGTCAGAAGGGGTGGGGGGTTGGTGTTTAGTAGACAGCTTGAGAAGGGGATAAAGGAGTTGGTGGGGGTGGTGTCATTCGCATCATTCTTTTGGCAAGGGAAAGCATGTTAATGGAGTATGGTGTACTTGTTCGTATCCCCTATCTCGTTTACCTACTGTCCAAGATACTGTTGTGATGCCTCCGGCGGCCCCATCCGGGGAGGGGACCTCGCTTCGCTCGACACAAGGACTGGATTACGGATGTTGATCTGCTGTCTGTCTGTCTGCCACAGAAAGAGAGGTATGTCACCAACTATCCTGTTCGGAAACTCCTACGCTAACACACTTTTTAGGAGTGGCTGAAACCAGGCGAAAAGCGACCGATATCCAAGAGCTCTTTGGAACATGGAGTTGCACAGCGAGAGTATGTTAGGTTGGGTAAAATGAGGTTTGATTAGGGGTCAAGGACGAAAACCTCCAATCACCCCATCCCCTCAAAACTCAAACTCGTCGTCCCTGTCCCCTCCTCCCCCCATCACCCAATAGTGTTCGCGCGCATGAACCTTCCCTGCCTATCGTCGCAAAGAAGGCAGGAGCAGTTTTAGCCGCTGTCCGTCACCCTACTTTTCCAAGAGGGAAGGACATATCAGGCGCGTGTTCTTTCCATTTCCAGAGCTCGAGTCCACCAGCGAGATGATGTGGGCTGCATACCTACATTTCGTAGCCCCAGCTGCAGGCCTGCAGCTGCCCAGACTGGACTTGTTACGGGCGTCATGAATTCATTCTTGACCGAGCCCTTGACCGACGCTAGGTACCTAGCCAAAGCGACGGGAGGCATACTGTGTTTGGTTTACCGGTATTCTCATGACCAGTTTGCTCATTTCAACTCTTGCTACTGCAGTCACATTGTATGCACTCTTTCAAGTTACGTGGCTTTTCAACCACCTCCGACACGTGCAGGGAGATTTCGCCACCTCTGACTCCAACGTCCGAATGTCCCATCAGTTTTATTGCTGTCCAAGTACGAACCGATTTATACATCACCTTCCCTTCTTTTGCTCCTCCATCACCTTCTCCAATCCACCTATCAGCCCCAGACCAGGACAAGAAAGCCCGCCCAATTCTTCAAAATCACTTGAAAGATACTTCCAAGTAAGCGGCATGCCTTTCTCGACATGAGTGTAGTGTTGCTAACCCAGACCCCGCACCCAGACACTCTACTACCTATCGATACCATCAAAAATCACGTCACCGTCAACATGTCCCAAAACCTGGTCGACGCCGTTCTTTCTGGGCTAGGACTCCAGCCCAAGTCCCAGGTTGTTAGGACCGATGCGGATGATTCAGACACTCTGCCGCTGTCGGACTTCAACGCGGCCATCGACCCAGCTGTTGCTGCTGCCTCGACCTCAAAGCCTCTCCTTGCCATGGCGACACGCACCTCAAGCCAACTTTCCAAATCCGAGACACTCACCGCACCTCCGTCGTACAACGAGGCAATGACCACATCCCTAAGCGACAAGGGCGACGCCCCTTCTCAGCTCGTCCAACAGTTTTTTCACGGCGGCGAGGTCAACTGTCTCGGGCTTACCAAGGCTGTCCAACCCGTCGTGTGCCTCTACTACGATTTGATAGATGGAGTCGCATCCGATATTTCCAGGGAGATCAGACGCTCCGGCATACGTCACATAGAGACACCGGCCATGGTCCGCCTGGTGATGCATTCAGTCGCCAACTACGCCTTCATGCTGGCAATCCTCCACGCCAGCAGCAGGTACCACCTCAGGTACGGCATTAAACTCTGTCAAGATGATTCATTCCATGCCATTCGTGCCCACGTCCCGGCCGAGATGCTCCGGGGCTTTCTTGATGTTATGCCGTGCCTCAGCGATGAGCCTAACCCTGATACCGGAGTCCAATACTCCGAGGAGGGTCGGGCCCGCAGGTCCGAGTTCGTGGATCGTTTAGTCAGGCACCTTGAATTTGAGCTAGATCTGTGGGGCAAGATCTACTACGCAGGCATCGACTCGATCCTGGACACCGGTGATCTGGATGGACCCAAGGTGCAGGAGTGCTGGCGCCTGTTCAAGGCCGCGCTCGCTCAGGCTGGCGGCGGCATGGAGGACTTGCTTCCTCCCCCGGGTTACCAGAAGCGGGGGGGGCCGGAGCAGACGTGTCTGAGACCGCTTTTCAACAGAAAGTGCGACTGCCCTGACTGTCATTCGTCCCGGGGAGCGGTCACACGATTTCTTTTCGGCACATGCTTTTAAAAAGGGCCGATGTTGGAGTGGCCTGGTCCTCTCTCTCAACCTCACTTTTGGCTGGACCTTGATTCCGTCTCCGTCTCGTCCTTCCTTTTCCCTGGCTCCATCACAGTCAAAGTTCCTCGGGAGTATTCTTTCCTGGGAATACACTCCAACATATGTATCTCCTACAGTCAAAAGCAAACCCAGCTCTTCAAAAGTATCTCGAGGAAGATGAAAGGAGCGCCAGAAAAGAGACAACTCACCCGACTTCTTCTCCGACAAGTCGCAACGAGCGACAAACCACCCCAAAAGCTCACCCTTACAACACAGCTTGAGGGACCCAAAACGGCTGGGCCGCATTCTAATCGGAATATTCGACATCGTCGCAAAGAGGGCAGGAGTAATTTCAGCCGCTATCGGTCATTCTACTTTTCCAAAAGGGAAGGATATATCAGGCGCGTGTTCTTTCCATTTCTAGAGCTCGAGTCCACCAGATCTTGTCCCAAACATACCTCTAGGTAGGCATAAATATCCCTCCCGTCCTTCCTAATGGCACAGCGCACCTTCCCAGTTTCACTTCCAACGCCAGATGTTTCTGGTTCTTTCTGTCTTCCAGGCCAAGCTGCTTGAGCGGGTAGAAGATAAGTGATAAATAACAATCCCTCCCCCGTTTTTGTTTCTTTTCTTTTTTCCTTTTTCTTTTCCTTCAACCACACTATCCAACCAAGACTAAGATGGAGGCAGTTACTAAGAAGATCGTCCAGACTGTCACCGCCCAGGCTACCACACCATTCAACCACACCATTCAACCAAGACTACCTGAAGATGGAGGCAGTAACTAAGAAGATCGCCCAGGCTACCACTGCCCAGGCTACCACCGCCACTTACGCCGCCGGTGACGCTGCCGAGGCAGCTTACGTTGCCTTCGCTTCCACTCTCTCCTCCTATATACCCCGCTTCCTCTCCAGTGTCGCCGCCAGTGCCTCGTCGGCTGCTGCTTCGGCTGCCGCCTCGGTTGCCGCTGCCGCTGTTGAATCCGGCATCTCTTCAGCTGCCGCCTCAATTTCCGCCGCCGTTTCCTCCTCCCGTGCCGCTTCGGACGAAGCTGTTATTGGTACCAAGGACAACTTGCAGGTGCTTAAATTTCAGCTATGGATAGCATTTGCTGTGTTGGCCTCTTGATTCGCGGCTTATCAGTTATCCCTCTTTTTACAGCCATGCAGCACCAACATCAAAGAGGAGAAATCGGACGAAAGGAGAAAGGTGGCAAAGGCCGAGCGAGCAAAGAGAAGACGAGGGAGTGGGATGATAAGAAGAAAGACACTCAAGGATGACAAGAAGGACAAGAAGGACAAGGAGCCAAAAGAGGACGAGACGGCGGAGCCCAAGGTTCAGGACAAGGATGAGAAGAAGCCTGGACAAGGACGACATGGCAGAACTGATGGAGAAAGTGGAGGAGATGGAGAAGGTGAGGGGGGGGGGGGAATGGCGGTGCAGAAAGAGGAGCTTCAGAGAATGAAAGATGAATAAGGCGAATTGAAGGTTGGCGGGAGCGAGTGGCCGCTGGGGCCCAAGTAAGTCTCTAGTCTCTAGTCTCAAGTCTCAAGTTCGAATCATCCCCGAGAGGATTAAGATGGACACGGCAGGTGCATGTAGAGGACAAAAAGTCTATTTACCGCCTACCTAGGTACCTATTAGAGCGAATGTTGTGTGTAGTCAGTCCATGTTGTGTGATGAATTATTTTGTTGATACCATGATATATTAGTGTGGTGAGCGTTGGGATTTGAGACCTTGGTGGTTTTGTTCAATTGTCTTTTTGGTTCAATGTTATGTAATAGGTGTGTATGCTCTTCTCTCCTATTATTCGTATCTCAACAAATACTGCGCTTGATCTTTTTTTTCTATTTGAATGGTGTTGTTGTTCTTTTATCGACGAGTGTCTGTTGTGATATCGGAGGGTTCCTCTACTTGAGAAGTGAGTTACCCCAAGTTACCAAAACAAGACCTTATGTCAACTTGCGAAAACAATAAGTTACCAAAATAAGACCTTATGTCAACTTGCGAAAACAATAAGTTACCAAAATACGACATTATGTCAACTTGCGAAGGCGTTTGAACAATCACTGCATATTTTTCTTGGATGACGGAGAGATAAAGATGGTATGTCGGAATTCCATCTCATGGGCGGATAAAGATGGACACTATGTTGATGTTCTATCTTACGGGCCAGTAGATAAAAAATAAAATCTAGGCGCCGCTGTTGGTGGTATTGGCCAGGTTTGTAGCCCGGCGATAATTCCATCTCTTGGGCGTATAAAGATCGTAAGTATGTTAAAAATAAAACCTAGGCGCTGGTGATGGCCCGGTTTGTAGGCCGGCGATGCAGGTTACCAGGGCCGACACCTCCCACCGCCGCCGCCGCCGTACCCCCATTCTCCTCCTTGTCCATCTCCCTTTGTAACTTTCGGTTCTCCATCACCACCTTCTCCTTCTCGAGCTTCCATTTCTCCTCCTTATGCCTCCTCTCCTGGCTATCGCCCCGACATTTCGACCAGATTTGGGTGGCCACCCACACGCCACCCACCAAGGCGACCACCCCAGCCACAACCTTGGTGAAAAGTTCAACCCTGGCCACGTCGGCAGCCGCGGCGACAGCAGTGGAGGACGCAGTTGAGAGAGGAGCCATTTTTGGTGTTGTTGTTGTTGTTGTGGTGGTGGTGGTGCTCGCCTTATTCATCTTCATTCTCTGAAGCTCCTCTTTCATCCTCCACTCCTGACTATCCCCACGACATTTGGACCAGATCTTGGTGCCCACCCATATGGTGCCCACCAAAGCGACCAGCCCAGCAACAACCTTGGTAAAAATGTCGACTTTAGCGGCGTCGGCAGCCGCGGCGGCAGAGAGGGGGGCCATTGTTGTTGTTGGTTGTTGTTGTTGTTGTTGTTATGGTGGTGGTGGTGGTGGTGGTGCCTACAGAAACAGCGTTAGCGTATGTGGCGGGGGTTGTTGTGGTGTGTGGTTGAAGATCAAAAAAAGAAAAAAGACCAAAACAAAAAACGGGGTTGAGAGGGTATTATATATCGAACCACAACAGAGGTGTTTCTGCGTGGGGATGACCTTCCTGAACACAACGATACACCCTATTCGGGTAGCTCTTGCACGCATTCATGGGTCTTGAACAAACCTTTTGCTTGGCTTCGAAGGCAGGCATTTGCAGGAGGGTACGAGACCTCTCTTATGCGCTTTATGACTGTAGTATAGCGACCAACAGCGAAGCCCGAATCCCAGTACACCAAGCACTACCCATATCCAAATTTTAGCCACCCGGAAGTTGTCCTCGGTACTGGTAGCGGCTTTGTCCGTGGTATCCGTTGCCGGGCACGGCGGGCACGGCGGGCATTCCAATGAAGAAGAGAATGGGCCGGAAGGAGAACAGGTAACGTAGGAGGAGAAGGGGAAGGGAGGGGCCTGGGTGATGGGCGGGGTTTGTAGTGACGGCAGCGGCAGCGAAGGCGGATTCGGCGGCGGAGAAGAAGGCGGGAGACGAAGTAGAAGAGAGCGGAAGCGAAAGAGGTGGCGTCGGCGGCGTCGGCGGCCTGGGTGATGGTGATGGTCGTGACGACGGTCTTGGTAATGGTCTCCATTCAGGTCTTGGTTGGATAGTGTGGTTGAAGGAAAAGAAAAAGAAAAAACGGGGGAGGGAATGTTATTCATCATTTATCTTCCACTACCAGCTCAGGCAGCTTGGCCTGGAACACGGAAAGAACCACAAACATCTGGCGTTGGAAGTGAAACTGAGAAGGTGCGCTGTGCCATTAGGAAGGAGGGATAAGATCTGGTGGACTCGAGCTGTGGAAATGGAAAGAACACGCGCAAGCTTTCCCTTCAAGATTGTGCTAGTAGAACGGAAGGCACATACCTCTATGGCCTCATGATTCATCTGGCAAGGTGCTCGACCACGGCAGGGGCAGTCACCCCGCGCGGGTCCATGGGTGGTCTTGGCTGGTTCTGATTCTGATGGGGTTCTTGATGGTTTTGCTTCTGTACAACCACATCAATATTGGCTCAACTTCCACTCATTGTCTTCCACTTCTTTTGCAGTTTATTCTCTTGTATCTCTCAAAAAATCATCAAGTCACTAGTAGTAGTGCAATCAAAACTCGCCTCCTCCAAAAGACCAATCTTTCTCCAACTGCTCATCTACTTCATCTTACCTTGGGCCTCGAGTGTCTTTCTCTCCAAGTCACCAACACCGTGTTGCCCTCTGACAAACGCAAGCTTGACATCTCCAACGCTTCACGGCAACTTCACTTTGTTGCGACAGCTCGCTCTGCGAGAAACCGTTCCAACAGCGCCATCAAGGTACGTCTGCCATCCCACTGCTCGTACACCAAACATGCTCGTTTATCGGCTAACCATATACCCGTGTAGTGGCCAGAGACCAAAGCAGCTACATCTACCATTTGGCATCGCCGCCGGCTTTGGCCTTCCCTCTAAACGGCATCGACAGCCCAATGAGAGTCGACTACAGGCACTACAAACACTACCGGACAACCACCAAACTGCCTCGTTGAGCCAGTGCCTCGGCCCCATATGCCGCTCGACACTCGTGCAACTCCAGCTTCCGAGATACATGACTGGCTTGCTATCGACTGCATATCTCAGTGCCGTTCTCCATGAAACTTCTCCTCGATCAACAATCCAACTTGTGGTCGAGTTCCTGAAATATACCTCAACCGGCTTGGGCATCACGCTAGATCCCGGAGCACTCGACAACACCTCTTGTCGACACTTCTCTCCGACACTGCCTTGTCTCTACGGACGGTCCTATCCGTCTGGTCTTGCCGTGGTGGTAACCAAAATGCGGCGCAATCCCAAGACAGGACTTGCCCTGCCTATAGTTGTTGTGGTTTCTGTGGTTGCAGCGGCAACCACCTCCATCTCGTGGTTGATTCATGCAACCCCCCCACTGTGAGTCAGTGTGTGTGACGGTGTGGTGTGTGGTTTGTCTTATTGTCTTCATCTTGTCGAAAGGCACCTTCTTCAATCTTTCAAAATACTCTTTTCTCCATATGGAGCTATTCTCGTTCGGGATTCACGCCCGCTGCTTTGCCCTCCCACTACGACCTCGCCTTGTTGGTGATCATCTTGTGCCTGAGCCCTGATGCTCTTCACGAATCTCCGACCAGTCAAGATCATCTCCAAGAAGCATGGAGCTTTCTGTCAGTCCGCCAGTCTCAGACACTCCAAGAGCGAGGACGACTTCGACTTCGACATTGCCATTGCCGCCCTCTGCACAACATCCAGCGGCCCGACAAGTTCATCTCCGAGGTCAAGCATCTCAGCTGCCGCTTCAACAAGGGACATCGCAAAATGGACACAAATTCCAATGACGACCCGGATTTCACTCGTTTCCAAGAAGCATGGAGCTCGCCGGCGCCTTCAGGTTGGGTGGGACACCCACCTTTTTCAACGATGTTCTCAAAAGTTACTCTCGCTTCCACATCCTGGGAAAACAAACGCTCCTGTGATGGCTTGTGTAACCACAACGAAGTGGCTGATGAAAGAACTATAGGCAGGGAAGGTTCATGCGCGCGAACACTACTCCGGGTGATGGGGGGACCGTCTACAGCGGGCATTTAGATAAATGCAAATTGGCCAATCAGGTACCTCCCTCGTTCAACAAGGCTTATTAAATCAATAGGCCTTATTAAATTTATAAGTCTTCTATACAAGTACCTTATTAAGGCTTAGAAGGCCTGTTCCCTGGCAGGTTTTCCTGCTACGGTACTTGAACTGTTTCCCTCTACATTATAACCAAGGCATGATCTTACCACCTTGGAGAGGTATGCCGTTTTGAAGCTTGTTCAATATGCCATATTGAATCTTTCTTGATGCCTTCTGTGCTGATCCGTACCTAGGCAGCCATGACATTTTGTCTTTGAGAGGTTAGGTTTGGGACAGTTCGGGATAGATCCCAGGGGACAACCGGACAAGAGACAATCCAGCCTGTAGATGTAGGCAGTAAAAAATGGTACCATTGGCCAATGCGATAGTAACGACATGTCAAGAACGGTAAAAACACAGACATAACGTGGTATATATCACTCCCATCCCAAACCCACCCTTTGTCTCTCATTCACCACTTCCCATCAATCCAACCCCAACTGCTCCCTAACCAACCTCCTCCTCTCCATCTCCCTCCTCTTAAACTCCTCATCACTGACCTTCTCCGTCCCCTCCTCCCAGCTCTGCCTAAACTCACTATCCCACTCGACCCTCTTGTCACGACTCTCCCACACGTCCTCACTACTCGGCTGTCCGCCGCCATACTTGGCCTCCTCCTTTTTCCTGTAATAGTCCTTCACAGCCTCGGCCTTCATCTCGGGACTAAACGACTTGGTGCGCATGCAGAACCAGAAATCGTCCCACAGGTCCGAACAGTTCTTCATGGTGCCGTACCGGTACACGGCGTTGAACTGCGATCCGGGGGTTTGGCAGTGCCAGGCGTAGTCGAAGGCGTCGCGGCAGGACAAGGTTGTGGGGAGACAGTGCTCGGACATGGCGAGGGAGGCGGCGGCGCGCGTCTTCTTGGGGATTTCGGGCTCTGAAGGGGTGGGTTCGTCGTCTTTGATGAGGAGTGAGGAAAAGGGGATGTAGGCTTTGTATTTGGCGAGGACGGAGGGGGATGCCGTTGCTGCTGGTTCAGACGAGGTAGAGGATGGTGTCGGTTGTTGGGAGGGTTGAGAGGACTTGGCGGCGTCGTCGCCTTGGAGCATTTCGAGGAATTTTTGGAGCTCGGTGTCGGCGGCGGAGGAGGAGGAGGAGGGTGACGGTGTTGGTGGTGGTGGCGGTGTTTGTTGCGGTTGCGCTGGGGGAGCAGCTGATTGTGTGGTGACAGTGGGGGTCGAGGTCTCGGTGGGCTTGCCTGAGGAGGCTGCCGAGGAGGAGGGGGAGGACCAGAACCAGCCCATTTTGTTTCGAAGGTGAAGCTTGTAGAGTTTGATCGGGTTTATTCGAGATAGAATGCGCGGGAGGGTTAAAGACTCAATTAATAGGAAGCAGTCGGTCGTCGGTATTCGCGTCAAACAGAATGAGGGGTAGCAAAGCCTCAATGCGGTAGCTGGTGAGGACGGCAAGTCTCGTGATGTTGCTGTTGTGTTACCAGTCTTTTCCTCGTTGATGTTGCGCGGAAGTTGAACAATTCCAGCCAATCAGACAGCCAGCCGTGGAAAATGTCGGGAACTGCGGCAGGCAACGGCTTGTTATCAGAAACTTTCACAGAACGGACGGGAAGTTGATAAGGCTTGAAGATAACGATAACGGGCTTGGCGATGCCCCTCCCGATGACGTCGCACCTCAATGGTCCCGTCAGCTCTCAAGGTACCCGATGGGCCGTTTCCAGGGATCAGTTCAGTGAGGAGTCGGGTCGCGATCAGCTCCAAAGCCTGGAACGTGTTTTTGGTGACTACCTGCTATGGTAAGTACCCTGCTGTCGTGTCGCCATGCTGTAATACTTTTTGGCTTCCTACTACCACCACGGGCATCCATTCTTTCAACCTACATACACCGTACATACATAATGAAGCTGCAATGATATCTGCACACATGCTCTCACGGCAGGCGACGAGACCTGGCCACCGAGTTCCTAGGTTCACCACAACCCACCACTCTACATGCCTCTTACTCCCAGTCTCTCACGGAAGAATCACCCGGGCTTGGTCAACAACAACCACCGACTCGACGGCTTCCACTGGTTCTCATAAAGCAAGTGGCCATATCGAGACTGCCCCCCATGAATCCCTCTTATTCTTCAACAGCAAGTCCACCACATCTCTCTCACCCCTCATCACACCAAGACTAACGCGAACCAGACCTCTTCCCCCTCAAACTCAGTTCCGTCCTCATCTGGCGGCCATGGACGAGCGAAGATCTCCTCCAACGCTTCGAACAAAGGTCCCTTCACTTCATCGACCCCATCAGACTGGTCAAACGAGCCATCGACACTCACGACCAAGTTCCCATCAAGGTCACCGAGATCATCCCTCGTCTCAAGGATGGCGGCGCATTCGTCAAGTTCACCTACCCAGAGGACATGTCAGCTGCCCAAGTGGAAAGCAAGCTGTCCAAACTCCTTCACAACAACCCCATCAAACCATGGTTCAACCCCTTCGGCAGGGTCCAGACCGGCCTGGTCGAGGGCGTTCCGTGGCTAGAAGACCTGTACAGACTTCCTCGCAGCCGCATACGGGTTGAGTTTGTGCCAGCCAAGCACGACGAGTCCCCGGCCGAACTGTCGCAGGAAACACTCTACAGCATCTTCCGCAAATACGGCAAAATCAGTGAGATCACGTCCCAGCCGACAGATTCCAAGGTCCTGCCCCGCTTTGCCTACGTTGACTTTGTCTTGGTCCGAGACGCCATCATGGCACGGAATTGCATGCATGGTTTCGTCTTGCGCGAACAGGGAAGCAAAAATGCAACAAGATTACGGCTTTCGTACGAACAACGAGTCAAGGCCCATCACATCTGGGCTTGGTTCACGAGCCACCCTAGGATCATGATCCCGCTCGTCGCCGCCTTGATTGCCGCCTTCACTGTTGCTGTGTTTGATCCCATTCGGGAGTTCTTTGTCAAGGTATGTTGTGCAAGAGGAAAAAAGAAGTCATAGCCCTGATCACCCAAGTCTCCACCACCACCACCAAAAAGATATGCAACTCGATCCACCCAGGGGTCGAACCTGGAACCTCCTGATTCGTAGTCAGACGCTCTGCCATTGAGCCAGCGGACCTTGTTGAAATTGCGATTGAGAAGTTGTGCTTTTGCATGGGATCGCATCGATCTGTTGAAAACTGCTAACACATTCGCACAGGCACACGTCCAGAAATACTTTGAATTCACAAACTCGCGGCTTTACAAATGGTTCAAGTCGCAAACCTCCGACATCCTCGCCTTCCGTAGGCGCAAAACCGAAGATGCCGGTCTCAACGCCCTCTTCACCCACCGCAAAGACCTGATCGACTCCATCCAAACCGGCCTTCTCGAGTCCGTCGACACCTTCACCGTCGTCCACGGCCCGCGCGGCTCTGGCAAGAAGGACCTGATTCTCGACCAAGTGCTCAAGGAACGCAGCGACGTGTTGCTCATCGATTGCAAACCCGTAGTGGAAGCGCGCGGCGAAGCGGGCACCATCCGCCGTCTCGCCTTCGAAGTCGGCTACCGCCCTGTGTTCTCCTGGTCCAACAACATCAGCAGCCTGGTTGACTTGGCCGTGCAAAGCACCACGGGCGTGAAAGCCAACTTCTCCGAGAACTTGGAGTCGCAAGTCGTCAAGATCTTGCAAACGACCGCGTCCGCGCTTAAGCAAGTCGGCTTGTCGGAGCGCAAGAAGGAAGACAAAGACGCCGATCTTTCAGAGGATGCTTATCTAGAAGCACACCCCGAACGGAGGCCAGTGATCGTCATCGACCACTTCCTCCACAAGAGCGAGGACAAGGGCGTCATCTACGATCGCATCGCCGACTGGGCTGCCGCCCTGGTACAATCCAACATTGCCCATGTCATCTTCCTGACGGACGACGCCTCCTACTCCAAGCCTCTCCAGAGATCCCTGCCCGATCGCGTCTTCCGCTCCGTCACCCTCGGCGACCTGTCTCCCGACGTGGCCAAGAAATTCGTCATTTCCCAGCTGCAAACAGACACCAAGTTTGCGCATGACGGGCAGCAGCAGGACCAGGATGACACCGAGCCCGACCGCTCTTCGAAAGAAGAGAAGGGCTCAAAGGACCACCCCACCGATCCCCAGCTCGACCCTGATCTCCTCTCAGAACTAGACACCTGCATCGCCGCCCTCGGCGGCCGTCTCACCGACCTGCAAGTCCTCGC
This sequence comes from Copromyces sp. CBS 386.78, assembly GCA_030685235.1. Classification (NCBI taxonomy): domain Eukaryota; kingdom Fungi; phylum Ascomycota; class Sordariomycetes; order Sordariales; family Sordariaceae; genus Copromyces; species Copromyces sp. CBS 386.78. The sequence goes on from MU839194.1 coordinate 48,970, forward strand.
CCGCCGTCTCAAAATCGGGCAATCCCCGCAAAAGGCCGTCCAGGAAATCATCGACAGCACAGCCTCCGACATCCTGCGCATGTTTTTACTCTCCAACAAAACCTCCTCCTCCTCCCCCGAAAAGTCGGCAGAAGGAGCAGCAGGCAGGAAATACACAACCGAACAAGCCTGGTACCTCATCTCCGCGCTCGCCTCTTCCCCGCACTCATCGATCCCCTACAACTCGGTCCTGTTATCACCCACCTTTGCCTCGTCGTCGTTGTCAATGTCCAGCGCCAGCGCCCCAGGGTGGTCCCCGGAAACGGCCCTCGAAGCACTAGCAAACGCCGAGTTGATCACGATTAAATCACAAAATGGCATGCCGACGGAGATCAAAGCCGGGAAACCCGTCTACCAAGCTGCCTTTCAGAAACTCGCTTCCGACGCGCAGATTAAAGCTCGAATGGACTTGTTGGTTCTCACGGAACTGGCCAAGATCGAGACCAAGAATCTTGAGAAGGTCGAGCAGGAATTGGTCATGCTGCAGGGACTGATGGCGAGGAGGCCCGGGGATGTAAGTGAACGGGTGGAATACCTGCTGGAGAAAATGAAGGGAGGGCAGAAGAAGTTGGGGGGTTTGGAGGAGGAGATTGGGCGTGTTAAGGGGGTGTTGGTTAAGGGTTAGGAATGGGGAGTCCCGATAGAGAGAGGGAGGGATATAAGACGTAGAGGAAGTAGAAGTAGATGGAGAAGAGAGAAGAGAGTGGTGAGTGGTGAGCGTTGATGAGTCTTTAGGATTTGATACCTTACCATAGTATTTATCTATCTTCTTTTCCTTCAATGTTATGTAAGGTGTGTATACTCTTCTCTCAGTCTCCCGTTAGTATTACTCGTACAATTTCAACAAGTACCGTACCTACCGCATTTGGCCCTTTTCTCCGTTTGAAATGTATGTTATTGTTGTTCTTTTATCGACGACTGGAGTATTTGTTGTAGTGCTGGGGGGGTTGTGCTCAAGCTCAAAGTCACATCTATCATATTAGTTTACTGCCTCGCAAGCTTTGGTTAAAGGATGCTGCAAAACAAACATACATTTGTATATCCTATCCTTCAGGTCATCAAATCCAGGGTAAACTTCCGAGTTCCGTCGCACGATACTTACCTGTATGCTGCTTATCACTTACTACCTGTATACAGCTTTTGAAGGCTCACATGGCTACCTCTACCCAGGACATGGCATGGCATGGCATCGCTTTCGTATGTCACATCAAACCTTCACCGTATATGTCGGGCCGGATACTTATGAAGATATGTATGGGTGCAATGGTAGGAGAGGACGGGAGGGAGTGGGATAAGGGATAGACAGGGACGGAATATCTCTATTCGGGCCGAATGACGGTTTGTATATGAGATAGGATAAATGAAAGGGTGAATTTACGTGGTCGTAGTCTGGTCTGAATGTTCCTTTCTTTGCATGCATTCGCACGTGGATGGTACCAATGTAGGTACATGTATCCTATCTTGCCTGCCTGTGTGTTCCATGTTAGGTCCAGTCGTGATACTCTTTCCACCAACCAGACTAACACCGACTGATTCCTCGTGGTTCTGAAGTTTGAAAGAACCAAGTGAGGATATAAAGCTATCCTTGCCACAAAACAACCACATACGACCATACCCACTGGAAAACTCGGGATCCCGTCCGCTCTCCCATAGATAAGCCAGTGAGGGCCAGACTAGTAGTTGGGTCGGTGACGACCAGCGAATCCCTGGTGTTGTATGTCTTTTTACCCACATTTTTTTTTTTTTAATTTTTTTTTTTTTTTTTTTTTTTTTACTTTTTCCACTTCTTTTCTCATTTGTTCTTTTTGTTGAATCTCTTTTCTTCCATCCATTTGGTTGTCCTTCTTGCTCTTTTTTTGAGAGCCTTCCGCTGTGAATATTTTCGGCAATCCATCGGTGGGTGGGTGAGATGTCGGTAACAATATGTGCCGCTTCAAAACATTGCTGAAATACCTCTATGGTTGCATACCTAGATAGATTCGCGGCATTGTGTTCCACGATCATGATATGATGTCTTGTCCACTTGCGGTGTTGCTACTTACTAGCGTTAAGGTCATTAGGAGCCGGTAGGTAGAGCGAGGCTGCCTTTATCTTGTCTGTGAACTTGAGATTTTGACTATGCAAGAATGGTTTATCGTCAGGTGGGATGGATGGGCTTGTTTGCTTCGATTAGGTGATGGATGGATCGGTGGATAGATTGGGGGTATGTTGATGGTTGGATTGGATACCTCTATGGATGAATTTGACCTTAATATAGCCGGGCTTGTAAGATTTCAGGATGTGTAGGTACAGGAATTATCGTGATGCCTCGAGTTCTGATCTGATCTAATCTGATGGATGGATGCCTTTGTTGGTGTTATGCATCCCTCGATTTCCGAAAGCCCTTAAGGAACGTGGTGTATCACAGGATGTGATGTCTGGTTTATAGTGTGCACTTCGTGTTCTGCCTTGCAAGCAGAACATCGTCTACCTTTTGGTAATTTGGCGACCTGGGCAAGTGTACCCCGGGCCTGTCATACTCATATGGTGATCATGTTCAACTTTGGTGCGGGACATCTTCATGCCCCTGCCCATTTTGGGACTCGCAAGTTCTCAACCCGAAATCCAGATGAATTGGTATGTTGGCATCAGCCAATTTCTTCACTGGTCTAGACATACTGTGTAGTAGGCATGCTATCCCGATGCTCTAGAAACTCAAGGAACGCCAACACTGTTACCAGTTCGTGTATTAAGCTGTAATTACGAGCTGGGCTGGTCTGTGCCCTCCACTTCTGGTCAATCACTAACATGTATACATGAAATTACGAGACCCACATTACAACCAGAACATTCAAAGAAACACCATGCTGGTCTGAGTTGTGATGCAAGATGCATCACCACTTTTTTGATCAAGATCCCTCGCCGGAGGCGAGGCCGAATTTGAACAGAGACTAATCAACGGCTACATAGCAACGGAAAGGAGCCCAATAAATCGATCAACCCCGATGAGGCCGTTGCCTATGGTGCTGCCGTTCAGGCCGCCATTCTTTCCGGCGATACCTCTTTCAATGTGGATATGAAGGTTAGACAAAGCATATCACATCACGTGCATCATATTGGAACAGATTGAAGTTAGTTTGAACAATCATAAAATGGAATGTCTTCATGAATAGGAAAAGTGATAACCATGGGAATCGTTATTAAATACAAAGCCATGCAAGTGTGCGATTTTGTCCTCCTCCCACTCCGTTCATTCCATAACACTTTTTCCCTCTTTTGTTCTCTTCATGAGACGGACTGAGACTGCAAAAGCAAAAGCAGATCTAGGCCTTGTGACTTAAAACCCATACCCGTTTAACTCCGCATTAGTACCTAAGACCACACCATGTGCGATCGATCGTTCCAATCTACTGCGCAAAGTGTGAAATAAAAAAGGGAAATAAGAGAGAAAAGAAAAAAGTCGACGAGAATGCATTAGTTCAGGTCGTGGACGAATGCATTTAGTCGACCTCCTCGACGGTGGGGCCGTCGTTGGAGTCGGCGCCAGGCTGGCCGCCGGGGAAGCCGCCGGGAGCACCACCGGGCATGCCACCGGGGGGAGCGCCACCAGCACCGTAGAACTTCATCATGATGGGGTTGGCAACAGCCTCGAGCTCCTTCTGATGCTCCTCGTACTCCTCACGAGTAGCCTGCTGGCTCTCGTCGAGCCAAGCGACGGTCTTGTCGATCTCGGCCTTGAGCTTCTCCTTGTCGGCAGCGTCAAGCTTCTCGTCGACCTTGGAGTCACTGAGAGTGTTGCGGAGAGAGTAGGCGTAAGACTCAAGGCCGTTCTTGGCAGCGACGCGCTTGCCCTCAGCCTCATCCTCCTCCTTGAACTTCTCGGCCTCAGCAAGCATGCGCTCGATCTCCTCCTTGGACAGGCGACCCTTGTCGTTGGTAATGGTGATCTGGTTGGTCTTGCCGGTACCCTTCTCGAGGGCGGAGACGTTCATGATACCGTTGGCATCGACATCGAAGGTAACCTCGATCTGGGGGACACCGCGGGGAGCGGGGGGAATGCCGGTAAGCTCGAACTTGCCGAGGAGGTTGTTGTCCTTGGTGCGCTGACGCTCACCCTCGTAGACCTGGATAAGGACACCGGGCTGGTTATCGGAGAAGGTGGAGAAGACCTCGGACTTCTTGGTAGGAATGGTAGTGTTGCGGGGGATGAGCTTGGTCATCATGCCACCGGCGGTCTCAATACCGAGGGAGAGAGGGGCAACATCGAGAAGCAAGATCTCGGAAGTAGACTTGGAAGAGGTATCGCCGGAAAGAATGGCGGCCTGAACGGCAGCACCATAGGCAACGGCCTCATCGGGGTTGATCGATTTATTGGGCTCCTTTCCGTTGCTATGTAGCCGTTGATTAGTCTCTGTTCAAATTCGGATGGTTGTTCTGTGGAAGAAACTTACAAGTAGTCGCTGATGAGCTTCTGGATGCGGGGAATACGAGTAGAGCCACCGACGAGAACGATCTCGTGGACCTGGGACTTGTCGATCTTGGCATCGGTCAAGACACGGTCAACAGGCTGGATGGTGGAGCGGAAAAGGTCCTGGCAAAGCTCTTCGAAGCGAGCACGGGTGATGGAGGTGTAGAAGTCGATACCCTCGAAGAGAGAGTCGATCTCAATGGAGGTCTGGGCGGAAGAAGAGAGGGTACGCTTGGCACGCTCGCAAGCAGTGCGGAGACGACGGAGGGCACGAGCGTTGGTGGAGAGATCCTTCTTGTGCTGTGAGGGGGTTAGCATCTGACAATATGCATTAAGCTCAATGTTTTAGGCATCGACTCCAACATTTGAGGCGTTGAATTGAATGCTTTATGCATTGAGTTCACGGCTTGAGGGATTACTGACCTTGCGCTTGAACTCCTGGACAAAGTGGTTGACGAGACGGTTGTCGAAATCCTCACCACCCAAGTGAGTATCACCGGCAGTGGACTTGACCTCGAAGATACCCTCCTCAATAGTAAGGAGAGAGACATCAAAGGTACCACCACCGAGATCGAAGATGAGGACGTTGCGCTCACCCTCGACCTTCTTGTCGAGACCGTAGGCAATGGCGGCAGCGGTGGGCTCGTTGATAATACGGAGGACGTTGAGGCCAGCAATGAGACCGGCGTCCTTGGTGGCCTGACGCTGGGAGTCGTTGAAGTAGGCGGGGACGGTGACGACGGCGTTGGTCACCTGGCCACCGAGGTAGGCCTCAGCGGTCTCACGCATCTTGGTGAGGACCATGGAGGAGATCTCCTCGGGGGTGAAGGTCTTGGTCTCGCCCTTGAACTCGACCTGGATGACGGGCTTGCCGGCACGGTCGATAATCTTGAAGGGGAAGTGCTTCATATCGGCCTGGACCTCAGCATCGGCGAACTTGCGACCGATGAGACGCTTGGCATCGAAGACAGTGTTGGTGGGGTTCATGGCGACCTGGTTCTTGGCGGCATCACCAATGAGACGCTCGGTGTCGGTGAAGGCGACGAACGAGGGGGTGGTGCGGTTACCCTGGTCATTGGCGATGATTTCGCAACTGGAGGTGTATGTTAGTGAAATGCTTCATGGTACTTCAAGGTGAGGCCAAGGTGTAACTTACCGATCCTCACGGAAGACACCGACGCAAGAGTACGTCGTACCGAGATCAATACCGACGGCGGGAGCCATTTTGAATGTGTGTGATGTGCTGAAAAAGGGAAATGGGTATCGTTATGAGAGAAAAAGAGAAAAAAAAGTAGTTCGTTGCGTTGGATGAATGAGAACGCTTTCAACAATTCCCAGATGTGTTGACGGGAAAAAAAAAAAGAGAAAAGCTGAGAGTTCGAGTGGATTTGCGTGGATGGGGGAGTCGCAATTATTTGTTTGAAGAACAGTGGTCTGAGAAAGAAAGGTGGGCTGTGGAGGGGCAGACGGAGCTCCAGAATTTAAGTTGGTGGTCGTTCTTGCTTCTACGAGCTTCTGTTAGTTTCCTAACCCCACTACGCCGGGGTACATCAGGGTACTTGTGCGCCGCCGGGCGCAATCCGTCGCATCCAGTCGCATCCAGTCGCATTGCCTGGTCGCAACCCGCACCAACCGGTTCCCGCGAGCAGCCTCCAGATGGTAATCGAAGCTTCTTTCAGGCGCCAGCACCATCTCTTTCTGTTAGCAATGATTGCCGCCATTGTTCGCGATCGGTCAAAACTCAAAAGTTGGTTGAAATGGAGTGACTTGCGACTGGAAAAAAGGTACGTACCGACTTGGGCTGGTATTGGCGCGCAAATGGTCCGTTCACTTTTCGCCAAGCCAGATGGAGACAGCTTCTTGAGGTACCGGTACCGTACGTTGAGAAGCTGTGTTCTGCCCTACGGCCCTGTTGAGGCTGGATGTTTGATGTCAGGGTCATTCATTATGGTATTGATGACGGTTTCATCCTTCCTGGCGAGGATAGCTTGCCGTTTGTCACTCTGCGGTCGCCCCATGTTTTGTTTACATTGCCCCTTTTTCGTGATTCCATGCAGCCCAGCTGAGCCTCAAGTTGCGCCAACTCCCCAAAACATGGATCCCATTTTTTTTTTTTTTTACAGCTACATCTCTGTATCTCGTAAAGTCTTATTTGAAAACATCCATCTTTTCAGTCGGTAGAAACTAAGAGGGTTAACTCTGTCGCAAACCGGTCGCAAAATGCGGCTGTTGTGTTGGAGTGGAGTGGAGTGCGCATTGCCGCCCGTTGGTTTGTGTGGTTGCGCGGCGGCGTTGGCGTTTGGCCATGACAGTTCTTAAAGTTGCGACAGGTTTCTACAAGTACCGTGATGTACCTCGCTGCAAACTCCCCCCCTTGAACTCACTCACCCTTGCATCATGGGCGAGCTGGCAGTGGATGGATTGTTGGAATCAACCTTGAACAGCGAAACAGTCATGACGGTCTCGATGTCTGATTTCTGACTTGAAATTCCGAGGGTCCCGACGCTGAAATAGGATTGACAAGCTGTTACTTTGGCCACAGCTTCATACAATTTCTCATGCTGAATTTGGGAGGCGTTTTCACTGAGCTCTTTCCCCTGTTTTTCAGGTTTCCTTTCAGCTCCAGAAGATGAAAGAAGCCCGACTTCTCCACCAACCAACCCCATTCCAGCATTGCCCGCCGGCCCCACAGCGGCGGGGCGCATGAAGTCATGGCTGGCGATAAGATAAGACACTAGCGCGCCCCGCAATCCGATTCGATGAAGGGGCAAGTGGAAAGGAGGGGCAAGTGAGAACTGGAAGGATACCTCTACCTTGTAGAGCTGTCGTCGATACCGGAGCTTGCGGCGTGTGTGTCTCGAGTCAAAGCCAACAACTCCATCCAGCATCATCATCATCGAGGAAAACGACTTGAGCTCCGACCGCACCTCGCCGTTCCGTCAACCGCTTCGTGATACCGACATACATCATGTTGATCAAGGAGAGCTACGCGGACGTCAAGACCTCTGCCAATGGCAAGGAGTCGACGATGAGTTAGTCAATTCAATTCACCTCGTTGCCTCGCACGTCGAATGCGCCCCGTTTACATGTCCTAGTCTAGCTTGTCTCTAACGCGCCAAACAATAAACAACAGGAATCTTCCTCTTCCACCCAACCATCCCCGGATATCCCAATGCGTGAGCACCATGGTGACATCTAGACATTCGTACATGCCTCGTCTCATACCTCTCCCATCTGCAGGCGCTTCCCCGGAGTTGCCCTCTTTAGTGAAATCTACCAAGGTCAGACCCGAATGGAGCTGTTCAGCTGCAACTGAAGCTGGAGAATGGACCTCGCGGGCGTCTCAGATGCTCCGGGCGCAGGGGAAACTGACAACGTCTTTCGCGCCCAAACAGTGACCGGCCCCGTTGCCCGCTTCGCCCGCCAAATCGCCGGTCAAGGCTACATCGTCGCCGCCCCGAGCAGCTATCACGACTTCACCGGCCCCGACCCTCTCGCCTACGATGTTCCTGGCACCGATCAAGGCAACGAGTGGAAGGTAGTCAAGACTTTGGACTCGTACGATGAGGACTCGCGCAGGACCGTCGACTACCTCCTGTCTCTGCCGACCTGCACCGGCCGCATTGGCGCGACGGGCATGTGTCTGGGTGGTCATCTTGCTCTGAGAGCTGCTGTGTGTCTTTCTCCCTGGCCATTACCCTTAAGCTCCAACAACTAACTTTGTCTCGCCCAGCTCGACCCCCGTATAACCGCCGCCATTGCCTACTTTGGCACCGACATCCACTCTCGCACTCTCGGTCCAAACGATGGTCCCAACACCTCAGCGTCCGCTCCCGCTCCTCGCCCTGACCCGACAACCGCGTCCGGCTTCGTCGCCCCTCACACCATCGACCAGTTCGAGAAGCTCCAGCACTGCGAAGTAGCCATGATCTTCGGCATCAAGGATACACACGTGCCAGACGCTGGCCGCGATCTGATCCGCGCCAAGCTCAGAGAGGCTGGAGTGACCTTCAGCTTCTATGAGTTCGCCTGGGCACAGCATGCGTTTATCAGGGATGAGTTGAGCAAGGGGCGGTACGACCCGGCCATCACAAAGGTTTGCTTCGAGGTGCTGTTGGAGACTTTTGGACGGGTCTTGAAGACGGACTTGGGCCAGGGGACGGGGGAAAAGGAGGAGGTGGAGCACGTTTGTTAGATGGTTGAACAAGAAAGAGCAGGAGGGGAGAGAGAAGTGAGTGGTGGTGAGTGTCCCGTATACCACCTACAATACACACTATCGGAAACGGGAATTCCACATCTTCCAGACAAAGTTCTTTTTTCTGGCAAACATATCAAGAGACAACAAGCGCGGAACGGTGTCTGTCCAGACGGTGATTGGCAGCCCGTGACCACAACCACAGAAGATGGAAAGCCAGAAAGGTTATAGCGCTAGGGCTGAGCCTCGACAAGCGACAGCGAGCACCAACGGACGGGACCCCTGATGGAAGCCTTAACAGACCTGGACTCCTGACACGGATCTTGATAGGGGGGTTTTTACTTTCGCTCGCGACCACAGTAGGTTGCGAGCAGTGCACGATCTGCCTTTTTGAGATGTAAAGACGTTCCGGGAATTTGACTGGATGTCTCCCGACCCTTTCTGGATGTTGTGATGTTGTGAGGATGACACTCAGATATGTGATGATCTATCTGAATATGAATGGGGAAAAGCAAAGGAAAAAAAAGAAATGGAGAACCAAGAGAAAGGAAAAAAAAAAAGAACATACAACACCAGGGATTCGCTGGTCGTCACCGACCCAACTACTAGTCTGGCCCTCACTGGCTTATCTATGGGAGAGCGGACGGGATCCCGAGTTTTCCAGTGGGTATGGTCGTATGTGTTTATTCTTTACTCTAGCGGCGCTCATAAACCAAAGAAAGAAAGAGAGAGCAAAAAAAAAAAAAAAAAAGGTGGGGGGGGTGGAGGTGATGTGTTGGGTCAGTAGTTCAGTCGTTGATCTGAGGTAAGTAAGGTACAGGTAACTTTCACAACAACTCTCCCCTTTCTCGGCCGACGAACCCGGAAGCTTACCTTAATTGGAGGTCTCCGGATGTATTGTCAGGATATCTTTTTCACCACATCTAACGCATCTGATGTGATGGACTCGGAGGTTAGGTAGTAAGATGCTGGGTCATGATCATAGGTAGAGGTACGGTACGTCAAGGCAAGGGAGTCTGTCTGTCTGTCTCTGTGCTACCTTACCGTAGACATGTCCCTGACTGACCCCTGCCTTGCTCGAATCCATAAGGTAGTCTAGTAGAGGTCTGGTGTCTGAGTTGATCATCTTCATCCCTTCCGTTCGGTGAACCCTTCAAACAGAACTAACTGCATGTGGAAAAAGCAGAAAGACATATGCAACAGTTATGTACTAGATGCAAGCAAGCAAGCTAGAGGTACCTAAGCAAGCGAGCAAACGAGAGAGTAAAGATATCCGATCTGGGCTACACGTCGGCATCGAACAAGCGCTCCGGCCATAACAGGAGAAACTCATTGGGGTGAGAGAACGGGAAGTGAATAAAGCATGCACATAAAGAAGGGAGGCAGCGCTTCTAGCTACATTAGTTTGTACCCTCATGTTACTGTCTGAGTTCGCGGCGGCTAATAACAAGGCGATGGTCTAATTGAGGGCGTAACCTTCCGTTCCTTGAATGCCTGATTTATGTTGCTGGAAGTGCATAAGTTGCTCGGTTCTCCGATCTGGATGCTGGCATCAAATGCTGCAAGGACACTTTGAGATTTCTGACCAACGATTGCGAACAAAGAATCAGTAATTGAGGCACCGTGCTGGAAATGACATCAGGTCTTGACTAAGGTAACGATTGATTTTGTTTGTAGAAGATGTAAGAATGCAATGAAAAAATGTCGGCACGGGGGTTCGGTGTGTAATGTATTGTTTGGACCGTAGGTACTTTCACATTAGCCTTAATAGCCAAAGAAACAACTTCGCTACCTCTATGGAATCACTCGTTCCAGTCTACCAAAGCTTTCCTTATCCAAACCATCATAACCCAAACAAACCTTTTCGCTATTCATCTTTTACTTCCTTTCACAACAATCCGCAATCATTCCGCACCACGTCCTTCCCTCATAGACCATTCCATAGTTCCATAAGGTACCTTTTGTATCCAATCACCCCAGCCCCTTCTCTCCAGAATGAACATGTACCTAACCTACTGTTTATCCTTCAAGAACAACTGCATATTGACCTCAAAAACAGCATTCTTGAGTACCTTAGTAGACCCATGTTTGCGCCCTGATGTGGTACAGACAGACCGATCTCACTGGTGTTCATGTCCTAGATGTTGACGACCATCTACATTATCTGTCATCACCACCACTTCCCTATTCTTCTCAGCAACACCCTCTCATTGCTTGCTATAGAATTTTCACGTGGGCAAGTCAGCATACACACCTCATTCAACCATTATGCAACAAAACCAACTCAAGGCCAAAGGTACTTAGACAGAAGAAGCAAAAGTGTTTCAGGCAAGGTACTCACACAAATACGGTCCCGTCCCAATCTGATCCAGACCCGGGCCATGCCCATCAGCACCATTTCCATTTCCCACCATGTGCACCTTGACCACCCCGGCATCAATCCACCACCCTGGGACTTGTCCGTGGACTTGTCCGTCATCATGAACAAGTTGAATGTACACGTGCCAGTCGCCGGGGTCTTGGAAACGAAGCCCAGACAGGACGAGGGATCGCTGGCCTAGCGTGTCTTGGACGGGGATGGCGTTGAGGTGGGTGTGGAAGTAGGTGATGGCGTTATTTCCGTTCAAGACGGCGTTCATGTTGGTGTTCGTGATTGTGGCGGCGGCTGGGGAATCTGGGTTTGGACCGCCTGATGTTGTGGTGGCCGGGGCTAGGTTGATTGGGCCGACTGGACCCCCGTTGAATAAGTTGGCTGGGTCGATTGGGGGTTGGTTGATTGGGTTGACTTGGCTGGCTGGGTAGTCGTAGGCTGGGTTGACTGCGTTCCCGTTGAGTGCGTAGACTAGGTCGATCAGGTCAAATGAAGTGTTGTTGACTTGGCTTGCTGGGGTGGGGTTGACTGCATGTGGGTTGAATAGATCACCTATGTTGACCTGGCTGGCTGGGGCTGGGTTGAGTGGGTTGATGTTGCCCCCGTTTATCCCATTAGTTTGCATCGGGTTTTGGTTTGGGTTCTGGGTTGCTTGGGCCTGGTTCTGGATATACTGAATAAGGGTCCGGATCTGGTTCTGGATATCGTCCTGGCTCTGGTTCGGACTCATCACCGCCCCTGCAGCGGTACCTGTACCTAGAAGTTTGGTGGCGTATGCATGAACGGAAAGCCCTCCGAGCTGCGCTTCCTAGGCGGGGAGGCGGATCACGGCCGGATTGCAGCTGTCGTCCTCGAAGTTGTCCATGATCGAGTTGCGGAGCGGGATGATGAGGGTGGGAGTATCGGGGAGCGGAAGGGGGGAAAGATCTGGGGAGGGGGCCTCGGAGTTGGAGCTGGAGGGTGCATATGACGCATCGTCATTGTCCGCGTCCGGGAGGTCGGGGTAATCGTGCGGTGGTGGGGAGCTTAGAGGTTGCTGCGAGGAGGACATGTTTTCAAAGGTTGTGGTTGTGATGTTGGTGGTGATCTGGCTGTGATTGAGACTGGAGTGTTGGTTGATGCTGAAGCCGATGATGGTATTGGTGCTGGTCGAGCGAGATAGTTGACGTGCTCTGGATTGATGTTGTGATGGGTGATTGTTGGGACTGGAGAAGACACATGCAACATCAGAGAAAACATGCCGACTTCTTTCATTCCCCATTCCCTCCTGAGCCTTCCTCATCTCATCTCGTCCTTCACCACACAGCCAACCTGCCAACCACTCCCGTCGGTACCTAACCACCGCCTTATAACCCCCTCATCCCGTAGCTCCTTCCAACACCCCAGCCAACGACCCTCGGGTCGGATAGCGCAAACAGTAGTGCCGTCCCAGCTCTGCATCTCCCACCCCGGGCCGACCATCGAACTACAAGTAGTTCGATATAGTTCGATTCGCGCCCGGGGCAGATCATGAGGTTCTTTTCAACAAAGACAAAAAAAAGGCCGACAGCGTGCCATCCATGTCGTACACCGCGGGATTCGTACACTAGAATAGCGGACTACTGGGCCAGTTGAATCGAGCAACTGGCTGTGCTATCCGTTGGCCTCTCTTTTTTTTTTTTTTTTTTCCCTTTTTTTTTGTCGTCGTTTTGCTGCCCTAATATCGCCGCCATGTGTGTGGTGTTTTTGGTATCGGCATGAGTCGTTGGACCAAAAAGGAGAAGAGAATGAGAGAAGAAGTAGGTCAAAAGGCAATACGCAAACTTTTATTTTTTCTATCTTGAGAACAAAATGCAGTTTCAGTTTCAATCCCACCACCATGACGATTCCTCCCATCAACGTATAGTATACTATGGTAACGATCGGTACCTTTGTCTCATTCCTTCGTTCAAGACAACCACCACATGCCAACATTTCTCAACAGCTGCGTCTCTTCGGCGGCTAGGTAGGAAACACTTTCGTCAGCGCACGCCAAACACAACGGAAACTTCCAGTTTGCTTGGGAACAGAACACTTCCAAGTGGAACTTACTCAAATACGGCCCCATCCCAACGTCCGCAAAGCCAATCTCGACCTGTACATGCCCGGCCGAAATCCTCCAAAGCTCCTGCCCAGTGCGATGTTCCACTCCATACAACTCGACCCTCCACCGGCCAATTTCCGAAAAGGTCAAGCCATTGAGGACCACATACCTCCTGCAACTCGAGTCCTCAACCGGAGTGGAATTCAACAGTACATCGAAAGCAGAGAGCAAAGGGTTGGGGTCGTCGGTGTTGGTGGCGCGGGCGTAGACGCGAAGATTGGCGGGCTGGTAGAAGGCGGGAAGCTGGATGACGGCGTTATTGCAGGCGGGGGTGTGGGTGTGGATGGGGGTGCGGAGGGGGAGGATGAGGCGGGGGGAGGACATGTTTTTGGATTTCTTTTTCGATTTGGTGACTGGGGTCTGGTGTTGATGGTGGTGAAGTTGATGTTGGAGTGTGATGATGGTTGGGAGAACGGGCAGGTGAGGGCTATAAATACCTCGTATCTGACAGTGGTTGAACTCGTTCATAGGCAGTAAGTGGCTTCTTGCCTCATGGGAGAGGGGATTGTGATTCATCACCATTGCCATAACCAGCAATCAGGTCGAGACTGTATGTTCGATCATGATCCATTGATGCGTTCGTTTTTCTCGGGCATGCTTAGGTTGTTGATGATTTCGACTTGCGTTGGTCATGGTTGTGGCGTTTGTTCTGTCCGACGTTCCAATTTTGACTTGTTGTTGAACATGTTTGCGCATCGGAGGTAGTTGATAAACGGAATCGGGAGGGACTGGACACTGTCCGTGACGAGTAACGAGTGCTTGTAACCACTGCACAACTAGAAACACTCTACCCCAGCAGGCGTACCGAACCATGTGCCCAACTCATCCACATTCTGGTCTTCTGAGGAATCCGTCTTGGTCATGAAGAAGTCGGTCAACTTTTGTGTCTCTTGGTCGTCCTCTCCCTCGGGCCAATCCACCTTGACCGCTCCCTTGGTTTCCAACATGTCCTTTGCTGTTCCCCAAGAAAACCGGCATTCGGGACCCCAACCAAAAACAGGGTGCATGTTTTGCTTGAGCCAGGTGACGCATTTGCTGTCGGAGGGGTAGCCTGAGCCCCAGGCCATTGCCTCGTTGGTCTTGTCATCCTCCTCCTCTTCGTTCTCCCCCTCTGGCGACTCGCCCTGTGTTTGTGATGGTTCGTCAACATCCATAGCATCTGTGTCCAGCTTCGCCCGCTTCTCAGTCCGCGCCGCCTCGTCTTTTCTTTTCCTCTTCCGCATCTGCTTGCTCCTATCCGCCCACAAGACCTCCAGGGCAATATCCCTTGTAACCTTGGCCACCACCGACGCCGCCGACACCACGGGGTACAGCGAATCGGCCTTCTTGGCGACGGTAATCTTGGCCGTCGGAAACACGCGTTCCAGCTTTTTCTGATAAGCGGCCGGCTGTCCAATGGTGTCGATGAAAATATCCGTGACATTGACGCCCCGCTCATAGATGCCCTTTATCAGCGCAATGGTGGCGTCCATGGCTTGTTGGTTGAGGTTGTACATGTGGGATTTGCTTGCTTTGAGCATGCCGCTTGAGATGGACAGCGGGCTTAGAGAGGAGGTTGCGTAGCCGCAGTTGTGGTGTAGCTCGGTTTCGTCGGTGCAGAGGTCCTTCATCAGGGAGAGGCGGACGGCGGGGGTCAGGACTTTGGAGTCGTCGAAGCTGTGCTTTTGTTTTAGGAGCGGGTCGGAGAGGGTGAGTGGGAGGTAGAAGGCCGAGTAGACCATGGGACCGAGGACGGGACCACGGCCGGCTTCGTCAACGCCGAGACAGCATGGGGTGTTGTCGGCGACGAGGTGGGCGGGGATGGGCGAGAAGTAGGTTTGGGAGGCGCCCGAGAGGAGGACGGGAGGGGAGATGGTTGGGGGCAGGAAGGGTTGGGAGTCGGCCATTGTTGATATCTGGTTAGTGACGGCGGGGAGGATTCGGGATGTTTGGTGATTGTTAGGTGGTTGTCGCAGAGACTAAGGTAACCTGGAAGTGGACGTTGGGGGGACGCGACTGGTACTGGACCTCTAACGCGCCGACCAATGATAAGCTCCAGCTACTTACCTTGGTAGGCTAAAGCACTCGCACAGAGCCCAAGGTGTCCACCCTGACCCTAATAGCGGGCAACGACACTGCTGCAGACAACAACTGAACTGAACCTGTTCCTCTTTTTCAGTCTCCCGCGCCCATTCATTGCTGGTCGCCGATTGTCCCTCTTCCGCGGCGCAAAGGTCAATTGTTGTCTTCGCAGAGAAGCCATCACCACCCATTGCGACGACAGACAACAGACCACCCACTTCACCAAACATGGCGCCACGACCGTCGGGAGCGCGGCGCAGTCTGTTCCCCGAGCCAGAACATGTCTACGAGTTGGGAGTTGCTGGCCGGTATGCGCTCACCATCATCATCTCTCTCATCTCCATGACAGAGACGAATACTAACAACAAACTGACTGTCCAGCAAAACCGGTGTCACCCTCAAAGACTCGGGCATCCGCGACGAACATGGCATGCAGCCCCTCGATGACCTCTTCTCCTCCCCCCACAAACCGACCGAGGAGGACCGCCATCAAGAAGACGAAGCCGAAGACGACCAAGACGGTGGCGCCTCGGAGGATGGCAGGGCAGACAGCGAGGATATGGACATCACCACAACCTCCGGCATCGCCCCAGCTGCTCTCCTCAACGGCAACCCCAGCCGACTCCCCCTCCCCGTCAACCGATCGCCCGTCAATGTCGTCGTCAACTCACCCGCGCGGAACCGTCTAATGGCGCGCAGCTCATCGCCCACTCGCGGATCCCTTGGTGCCAACAACAAGGAAAACTACGACCGCGCCTCCTCTTCCCAGCCGGCCCAAGATATCAACACTGCTAGGCGGAGACTGAACTTTGAGGCTCTCAAGGCTGGTGCACGCTCCCTGTCTCAGCCGACTACGACGAACGGCATCAATGGCTTGAACGGGTACCACGATCAAGACGAGGAGGAAGAGGGGCAAGAGAGCGCTGCTGCGGTGCCGGATGAGACTGATGCCTTTATTGAAGAGTCTATGGCTATGTTGGAGGAGCAGCCCGTCGAACAGGAAGACGAGGAGCCAGAGGAAGGAAGCCCCCAAGTTGTGTCTGCGCCCGCGGCCAAGAAGAAGCCTGGAAGGAAGCCCAAGGCCAAGGAGCCTTCACCAGCACCCGCGCCCGCAAAGCGTGGACGGAAGCCTGCTGCGTCTGTGGTAGAAGAGGAGGAGGAGCAGGAAGAACAACAACAAGAAGAAGAAGAAGAAGAAGCAGAGGAAGAGCCAGAAGAAGTCGCGCCAAAGGTTGCTGCCAAGCGAGGAAGGCCGGCCAAGGGCAAGGCCGCAGCCGTGGAAGAACCAGTTCCCGCGGCTAATAAACCGGGCAGGAAACGGCGGACCGTGGAAGAAGCCTCTACCGATGATGCCCAAGATTCCTCTGCCAGCCGCCAATCCAAGCGCCAACGTACCACCGAGACCGCACCTGCTGCCAAGGGTAGAGGAAGGCCCAAGAAATCACTCATCCCAGCACCAGAAGAAGAACAAGTCGACGAGGAACCAGAACCAGAACCAGTCCAAGCCGGTCCCTCACGCAAAGGAAAGGGTAGAGCCCCAACCCCGGCCGCCGAGCCCGTCAACGACAAGGCCACCAAGGCCACCAAACAACAAAAAGGTGGTCGCAAGCGCCAACCCTCTCCCGCCCCCGCCGCCGATGCCGATGCCGACACCTCCATTGCCATCCCCCGCGGTCCTCCCCTCCCCAAGTCGCGCGGCCTCGTCATCAACCGCCGCGAAGTCCCCGGCGACAGCAACGCCATCATCCGCACCCGTTCCGGCCGCCACTCCTTCAAGCCCCTGGCCTACTGGCGCAACGAGCACGTCGACTACGAATACCAAGAGGACGAGTTCGTCGCCGACCACGCTCCCAAGGCTTCTTCTTCCTCCCAGGGGTCCAAGCAAGTACGCAAGAGGAAATTCGTCCTGCCCACCATCAAAGAAGTCGTACGCGTTGAAGAAGAAGCTGTCGACTTTTCCCGCGGCCGTAGTACCAAGGGCACAAAACGCAGCACCACCACCACTGCATCCCGCCGGGGAGGAGCCGCCCAACAAAAAGACCAACAAGACCCCGCCCCTCCCGAACCCTGGGAACTCTCCCCCGGCATCCTGGGCGGAGACGTAGTAACCTGGTTCCCCTCGCACGAATTCCACCCTCCCGCACTGGACGACGAAGTCGAGGTCCAAGAAAAACAGCTAGCCATCTCGGGCCGAGCGATTCGCACCCAGAAAGTCAAGGACGCGGCGTTCCGCTATGCCAAGACTGTCAATGAAGGCTTTTTCGGTGCCGGAGTGGTGGACTTACCGCCGGGAGCGGTCAAGAGACCCAAGAACTCGCGAAAGATGTTCATGACGTTTTTTGTCTACACGGGACGCGTGTTGGTGACGGTTAATGAGACGGTGTTTAGGATTGGAAGGGGCGGGATGTGGTTTGTGCCGAGAGGTATGCTTTTTTTTTACCTACCTACCCTGCTACCCTTCTTTTGTTTTGTTGAATTGTTGATGAGCTAACGTCATGTGGCGGCTGTGTGTGTGTGTGTGCGAAACAGGCAACTACTACTCCATCGAAAATGACTACGACACACCTGCTCGCGTCTTCTTCTCGCAGGGGTGCGAGGTGCAGGTTAGGCCGTCGTCTGAGGAGGGGGGCGAGGAAGCGGGTGGTGGTGTCAGTGGGGCGGAGAACTCCATGATGGATACTTCGACTGCTGCTGCTGCTGCCTCTTCTTCTTCTTCTTCTTCTTCTTCTGCTTAAACCTCCCATACTTCCCTATGCCTCTTTTGATGGGCGGCGGTCTACCTAGGCATGAGGGGATTGCCATACCTACCGGTGTTGCTTGATAGGGCGTCATGATCTACCTTATCTGTATTACCCGTGTGTGTGAAAGGTTATGACGACTCCTTTTCGTTGTGCTTGTTGGGGTTAGGGCTTTTTTTTTTGTTTTGAATGCTTTTGAGGCGTATAAAAGGGTTGGTTGCTTGGTTCGTTGCTTTTCTTTTCTTTTCTTTTCACCTATCTCTTTTCTCTTTCTTGTTATGCCAGCTAGCTAGCTTTCAGAACTTGTCAGATGGTGTGTTGGTCCAGTTGTCAGAATACCTACCTACCTACTTGGTCCTATTCTAGGGACATGGAGGCAGGGGAGGTAATCACGAATGTCCGTTCGCGTCGCGTCCGGGAGATACGAATGTCACACGTACCTAGTACACACAGCAGCCTTCACAGAGTAAGGTAAAGATAAAAAGTCGGTACTGTCTGTACCTTTGTCTCCTACAGTACAATAGTTGATGTTCTCTTCACTTTGCTTCCATGCTTCGCTGTTAGGTACCTTAGGTAGATACGTACGTACTTGCTCACTTACGGAGGAGGAGTTGTTCCAAAAATGGAGAGTGGACTGGGTGGTGTGGCTTTACTTTTCAACCCTTTATCATATGCTACCGTATAGTTGTACCTTGGCTCCCGTCGTTTCTGTTCGTTGCTTTGCAAAGCGTGTTCGTTATGTTGTGCGTGGTAGTGGACGGCCGACGGCATGATAGATAGGTACACCGTGACATGTCGACGTCGTCCTGCAGACTGAAGAATAATGAACGGACTGTTGCTGTTGTTTATTGTGTGATGTGGCGATCAATGTATAGTAAACTAACTACCTACTCCACGGAACATGTATCTTTCAGTTCGCAGTCCCTACGTACGGTATCCTTACAAAAAAGAAAATTGAGACAAAGCGAGCGAGTATCCTACACCACCTACCTACCTACCTACCTACCTAGGTACCTACCTACCTACCTACCTACCTATGATTGTCCTGCCGTGATTTCCTTCAACAAACTCCAAGTCTCCAACCAACACTACACGACTACACGACAACAATCGACAACATGAAGCGAGAGAGAGAGCACAAGGGACTGGAGAGAGAGAGGAAGTGTTCCCGAGAAGCCAGGCGGTACCTTAGAGACAGAGGCAAGGGAAGGATTACAGTACAGTACAGTATTATGGCATGTAGTATGGAACGGAAGGGAGGTTGCCTCTACCATACAAGCCACCAGACTGTCGAGGAAAGATACCTCTGGGTACCTAAGCATATAGCGGCGTTAAGAAGAGAGGTAGAGGTCGAGGTCGACGCAGGGAGCTGGGATTGGGAGGGTATCTTGAACTGAATGAAGAATGATGGATGAGGATCGTCAGTGGTTCCGTTGTTAACTCGGTCGTGATGACATCTTCTTACGGAGTGTGGTGAGCACGGGCAGGCAAGGAGGGACATGTAGGTAAATAGACGTTACATGATGAATTGCATCGAAATTGAATGATTGAACCAATGAACCAAAAAATGAAACTCCTATATCTAAACACAACATGTCATGATGTGACTTATGTTTATGAGGTACCTTTCTATACCGTTCCGTACTATACCATACCACACCCCACTCATAGACACTGACTAACACTCCTACAACAACAACAACAATGTGATCATCCATCCGCTGGCTGCAACAACTCGGTACACTAACATCCTTCAGTTCTTTTCCACCTTTTCACCTTCCTTACTACTTGCTCAGATATCATCCTCAGCCTCTAACCGGGTGGCCCTCCTCTTGCCATTGCTATCCAGCGTATCCATGCTGATGCCCGTGTCAACTCTCTGGGCATGCTTCGGAGGCATCCCCAAAGCCCCCCTGGCGCCCTCGTGGTTCTCCAAAAAGTCCCGCAGCTTGGCCTTGCCGATCTCCATGCCTTGCGTGGAAGCGGCGTTGGCCATTTGCATTATTGGCCCCAGGAGGTTGAGGCTGTAGGCGACGTAGGTACCGCCGCCGGCGAGGAGGAGGAGGATGAAGAGGACGGGATTGCGGAGGACTGGGGAGGTTTGTTAGTACGGTACGGAGCGAAGCGAGAAGATGGAAAGGGGAAAAAAAGGGGGAAACGTACCCATGACGAACTCGTTCCAACCCAGCACCAGCAACACAGCGTAGAAATACAGCGGCACCTGCGTAATACCCCCGATCGCGCTCCTCTTGGCCTCGACATACACTCCATCGGCCATCTTCTTGAACCGCACCACCAAATCCTGACTCTTGGGCTCGCTCAAAATCGTCGTCTCTTCCTCGAGGGACTTACCCTCGTCCTCGTCAACGCCGCCAATCGACGTCAAGTCCTCCTCATCGCCCGCCTCGACGCCGTGCGGCTGCGGACCGACAAACTCGACCAAGTCCGGAGGGGCACCGGTCGATGTCAGGCGGAAGCGGGATAGCAGCGGGACGAGACCGAGCGTCGACTCGCGCGCGCGCGTGTAGATGCCCTCAATGTCATCCGACGGCCGCCAGATGCGCGGCACGCCGTCTTCGTCGTAGCGGAACTTGTCCTCGAAGTTCTCGCGCAGCTTCATGAGGATGTTGGACTCCATCACCTCTTCCTCGATCTTCTCGCGCAACGCGACCCAGGACTTGCGGCGGAGGCGCCAGAGGCCGACCTGGACTTCATCGTCGCTAGCCTCGAAGCTCTTGGCGCGATCGGTAAACCTGCCCTCGGCTTCGCCCACGATGCCCATGAAGGCCTTCCATACGCGATCCCAAATGTCTTTCTCGCTAGAGGGCTTCTCGCCAGACTCGGGGGCCCCCGACCCGCCCCTACCGGATCCGAGTTTGTTGAACTCCAGTCCGATGGCGTCGCCGAGGCGGGACTTGACCCAGCGCTCTACACGGATGGCCAAGCGGCGCATCTCCTCCTTGCGCAAGCGCGCAGAGACTTCGTCGAGCTCCTTCTCGAAGATGAGGTATTGTGGCTTGAAGTTGGACCAGGCGACTCCGGGAATGGCAAGGGATTGCGCCTCCTTCTTGAAGATTTCAAGCGTCTTGCTCTTTTGCTTCTCGACAATCTCGGCGAACTCGTACGTACCGCCTTTTTGGCCCGCCTTAACAGCGTTGGTGACGGCTTCGGAGAAGGCAGTTACACCGGCCTTGTGAGCGGCGATGAGGTGGGCTTGGTAAAGCGACTTGAGGCGGGCATCGATCTTGTCCTCGAGCTCGGCGCGCTTGGTGGTGTACACGCCCTTGTGGTAGCGGGAGGCCTGAGTCTCAAAGTTCTTGACGCACTTCTCGCGGGCTTCGGCGCCGATTTTGCCGAGATCGGGCAGGACGGCGGGCTTGCCGGCGCGGACGGACTCGGCCTGTTGTTCTTCGAGGGGAGAGATGGCGGCGTCAAAGGCGATTTGCACTTCGCGGGCAATCTCGTCACAGCGGAACTGCGCGAGAAGCTCTTGTTGGGTGGGCAGGTCGAGATCCTTGTTGGAGACGATCTGGTCCCAGACACCCTCGGCGTAGATGGAGAGGCCGTCGGCAGGGATGCGGCGATGGTATTCGGGGAGGAAAACGCCGCCCGTGAATTCGTGGTCGTCGCTGGAATCGGCATCCTTGTTGCGATGGCCGGCGGTGAAGCGGGAGCCGAGATTCTGGACCTCGGTGATGAACTTTTCGGGTTGTAGGATCTTGTGCGGGAGGGCGGCAAAGGCGAAATCGAAGTAGTCCTCAATCTTGGAGTTTTCGAGGCCGGCGGGCTTGGAGATGGAGGACCAGATGTGGGTCAGATCTTGGATCAGGGTGTTGCGCAAGTTGGCGAGAGGGGTGACGCCAATGTGGTCGCGGATGACGAAGAAGAGGAGGGAGCGGGTTTGGTTTCTGAAGCGTCGCCGTTAGCAAGTGAATCCCCTACTAGAGGGGTACTACCTACTGCTTATCCTTCAGGAACAACTGCATGTTGACCTCAAAAACGGTCTTGAGCAAACCCATGTTTGCGCCCTGGTACAGACCGACCTGGTGTTCCCAGATGTTGACGATCAGGACCTCACTCGTAGCAAGGGCAAAGAGGGCGCTCTTGCGCTCGAAATCCTGATCCTCGCCGCGCTCGCGACCATCGGTACCCTCGACGTCCATGACCAGGATGTTGTCGGCCATCTTTCCCTCGTTCTTGTTCTTGGCCATCCAGATGCCCTTTGTGGTCTGGCGACGCTCCCTTTCGGACATGACGCTGAACTGGGTGCCGAACAGGTGGTTCAGGAGGGTCGACTTGCCAGTGGATTGGGAGCCGAAGACGGAGATGAGGTGGTAGTTGAAGCCGGCCTCGGCGACGTGGGTCTCGTGGAGGTACTCATTGAGGTTGGTGTTGTACTGCTTGTCCTCGTTGATGACCTGGATGCCGTGTTCAAAGTTGTGGGCGTTGCTGCTGTCGGGCGACGAGCCGTTGCCATTGTCGATGGCGGCGAAGTGGCCGTTCATGGCGGTGGTGATTTATGTCTTTGTCTCTCGTATGATGCGCGTATTTGTCGTGGGGAGGGGGGACACCAACAGAGAGAGAAGAAGAGGAAGAAGAAGAAGAAGACGAAGGGAAGCGGTGGTGATGATATTAGAAAGTTGGCTAACAGCAAAGAAGGAGGAAGAGAGAGGGGGGGATGGTCTGATGCTGTCGTAGGTAGACCACACACTCCGGACTGTGAGGGTGGTTGGTAAGGTATTGAGTGCCAACTGTCAAGCAGGAGAATCGAGGCCCAAAGGTTTTCCGTCCAAGGGGAAGCTGTCAAGTTGGAATGGATTGGACCTTGGTTGCTCGCTTCTCAAATGGAGCTCTCACAGGATAACGATCATCATTGCTGGCCGCTGCCACTCGCTGCCAGGGGACTGCCACCCCTCGGCGGCTGCATGACGTGCATTGAACAGCTGGTCAGCAGGGGAGATGGTCTGTGCGCGGCAAGCTCTCCTTAACAATTATCGCTGAACAACGTTCAGATGACGCTGTGGAAGATGACATTTCCACGTGTTCATCAGGTACAAATCCCCGGCTAATCACTCTTCATTTCGTTATCAGTCTAGAACCTTTTCATGGATGGCCTGGCTTCTTTGCGAAATAGCCATTTATAACCTGGGGACAGCTTGCGACAGAGACCACTAACAGATTTTTGTAGTTTCATACTAGTGAATCCGTTAGCATTGGACCACCGTCTTTGGTATCTGCTCATTCAATAACTTGAGCGACTGGTCTCGTGCTCTATCTTATCCAAGACCTCTCCAATCATAGAAAAGGCCTGATCCAAACATTAAACACGCATGAAGTGTCTCCCACAACGTTAGGTACCCATCACGTCCAGCATGCCAGCTACACATATTTCGTAATAAGCTTCTTCATAATGGACATGGCGCCTCCCCGATACCCGCCTCCAAACAGCGCATAATGGTTCAAATGGTGATACCTGTCACACATGATTAGTATCTCAACATCTCGGCAGGGCAGGCCAGATCAGATCAGATCACGTCAACACTCACAGCTCATACAAAGCAACCCGGTCCTCCCACTCCTCTTTCGGTTCCCCCTTGGGCACCAACTCCCCATACTCCTTCCAAAACCCGGCCTCTCCAAACCCACCAAACATGTTCATGATTCCCAGCTCATACTCGGAATGTCCATAAACCGCCGCCGGGTCATACACCACCTCCTCAACAACACTCCCATCATCATCAGAAAACCTGCCGCGTCCCTGATTCCCACTCCACAAATCCCCATGTATCAACACGGGCGTCACCTTCCCTATCGTCTGCTCGCCCAGAAGCCTAGGCACCACCTTGGAGGCGACAGTTTCCACCGCGTCGCTCAACTCTTTGTCCTTCTTCCCATTCTTCTCCTCTCCTTTTCCGAGGACATGCCGTAACCGGTTATCCGCATAAAACTCTGCCCAGTCCTCTTTCCAGGCATTATCCTGCTCCGTGGCGCCACAGTATGTCGGCACGGGGAACCCAAACATGGGCTTGTCGCGGCGGCCCTCGGGAATGGGGGCCGGGGTGGTGTGCATCTTGGCCAGCTTGGCCGCAAAGGATTCCCCAGATCCAGATCCTGTTGGACCGCTGGCGCTGGCGCTGGAGCGGAGGTCGAGGAAATCAGTCACCAGGAAATAATGCTGGTTAGAACTTGTAGAGGACATGCTCCCGTGGGCATAAGACCGTGGACAAAAGGACGGGAGGACAGAGTGGATTGCATTAAGGGAGTGGTGTTCGCCAAGGAACATGGCGGCGGCGTCGGAACCGGTGCCGGTTTTGACAAAGTAGACCTTTTCCTTTTCTTTTTCGTTGGTGGTGGTGGTGGTGGTGACACAGAGCTTGTAAGTGGAGGAGAACCCGGAGCCGCCGTGGGAGGTGATGCTGGCGGACATGGAGTCGGAGTTGGGGTCAAGGCCCAGGGCACGGAGAATGGCGGGGTCGACGGTGGTGGGTGACATTTTGGGTTACGTGACATGAAGGACGGAAACGCCGTTGAACCGCTGAACGGGGCCGCTGAATATCCGAGTCCGGGACATGAGCGGACGGAAGGAGGGGCTTTGGTTCTCTTGGCGGCCGGCCGGGGATGGACGGGCATGCATGACGTCACGCGCCGAGGCTCGCAGCAGGAGTTACGCCGAACGGAGGCCACATGCCGACCGGACCCCTTTTTCCTACCTTCGCGAACAACATCACCGGTTTTATAAAAGTGCATGGCACCGCCCCTCTAACACGCTCCGAGTCATGAGTTCCCCGACATCAATTCCCAGCTTGCCTCGACTCCCCACGGGGCTTTCAGCCAGATGAAGAGGGACGGATACCACGCTGCGATCCTGCGATAACCACGCGTCTGGGCACGATGCCTCTTATCTTGCCATCGTCTCTGGCTGATGTGGTAATGTTGCACCACGCCTCCTTTTATGTCCATCTAGGTATATTAATACTTTGCAGCCTATTACAATACATGCCAAGTGCAAGTCCACGATGGCGCCCTCCGTCATGACAAGGAGCATGTTCGCATTCTCATGCTTGACGCTCTTTAGCCCGACAACCATTGCCCTAAACTTCTCGGTCGAATGCAGAGGTCGGGTCTATTCCATTATCAACGGAGCAGGCGATCCATATAGTCAGTGATCCACATAAATCAAATCAAATCAAATCTGGGTTCTAATTTGATTTATTTGATAGTTTGGAGGTCAGATTTGATTTGTTTACATAGATATTTGATTTGATTTAGTAGATTTGACCCGGAAAATTAATTTTCCGGTATATATTAAACTCCTGGAATAATAAAAATTACTATATTTACTATTAATTCTTATATAGAATAATACGCTCGATAGTAGAATATAATAGACGATGCCTTCACTAACCGATTACGAATTTCGTCTTATTAAATACCTTCTCCGCTTCTAAAGATATTGTGGGTATAGTTAATATATCGACTATTATATATACTAATTTAAGGAATCTACTTTATAATTTATATTTTAATTATTATAATATTAAATTAATAAAGAGAAAGTCTATTCGCACGGTTACGAATGTCTATTTGAACGGTAATCCACTTTTTCTCTCATATATATCCCTAACCCTCGCGCGGCTACAGATGTCACATGTATTCTTTCGAAAATTTCGCCCAGAAATCTGGGCATTACCATTCTTTCATATATAACATCAGACTGCAGTGCTTAGACTAGATACGCACCTGTTACGGCTGTTAGCGATTGGCTATTAGCGACTATTACGGCTATTACGGCTATCATAGCTGTTACAACTGTTATGGCTATTACGGCTATTATAGCTATTAGCGATTGTTACGGCTATTAGCGACTATTACGGCTGTTACGGCTATTACGGCTGTTAGCGACTATTACGGCTGTTATAGCTGTTAGCGACTATTACGGCTATTACGGCTATTACGGCTATTACGGCTATTAGCGATTATTATAGCTATTACGGCTATTACGGTTGTTACGACTATTAGCGATTGTTACAGCTGTCGGCGATTATTACTTATAGCTGTTAGCGATTGTTACGGCTATTAGCGATTATTACTTATAATTGTTAGCGATTGTTACGGTTATTAACGATTGTTACGGCTGTTAGCGATTGTCACAGTTGTTAGTAACTGTTACAACTGTTAACGATACGTGTGCTGTGTAGGGGGTATAATAGGTTATAATTTGGGAGTTTAGCGGTCGCGGTACGAGCGAGATTAGTACTGGCGGGGAGGGGATAGTAAGGTTAGGGATATATATAAGGAAAAAAGTAGATTACCATTCAAATAGACAATTGTGACCGTACGAATAGACTTTCTCTTAATAAAATACTTTAGCGGTAAGTTACTCTCTATAATATATATAGAAAGGTAGGCTTTTACCTCCCTAATTAATTAATTTTCATTATTATTAAATAAATTAAAGAAGTTATTTTTAAGTAAATACTCCTAATAACGTTCCTCTCTATCTATATAGTTTCGAACTGGGGATTAATACTAGCTAATATCGTTTAGACTATAGTATTAATTTACGAAGATCTATTTAAAAGTTTCGAAAAAATTAGCTCCCTTCGTTGTACTATAATATAAGTAGAGAATTCGCTTGCATTTAATAAGGTATAGAAGTATAGCGAGCTAGTAAGGCTAGTAGTCTTTTAATAATTCTTAATACTTCTACAACTTCGCTATCGCTAAATCTATACTATTACAAATAAAGGCTTCGCTATTGTAATTAAAATCTATTTGTAGTGCTTCCTTTTGTACTAGTACGGGGCGAAGGATAGGTTAGCTTTGTGCGGGCTTTTTGAAATAAAGTATATTAATTTTATAATTATAAAACCGAACGGGTATATAATAGGCTTAATATAATTATCGTAGAGTAGAGCTAGCGATTTCGTTAGTTTGAAACTTAGTAAAATTAGCGAAAGATGTACGGTGGGGTAGGATATTAAAACTACCCGTAAAAAGTTCGATTTCGAAACGAGTATAGTAAGTTAATCGCTACTTTTTCAATTCCTCTATTAATTTCTTAAGATTGAGAAGGATATTATTAAGGTTAAATTGCTTACCTTTAAATCGTTTCGTAAACTCTTTAAATTTAATAAATATAGAATCGACGGCGGTTAGTATAGCCTAATCGTTATTAGATAGTTTTATTAATTTTTTCTCCTTTAGCGAATTTTCGTTCAATAAATATTAATAATTTAATATTAGCTGTAAATGGATAGCGTATTCGATTATATTATATTATAAATTTTAATAAATTATATTATTTTATACAAAATTGAGATTCTTTTTATTATTATCGATGTAGAGATTTTTAAACTTTATAATTTATTCCGTAATTATATTACTAATAGTAAATTTACGGAAGTTGGCGCGCTTTTAAGGGGATTTTCGAATAAAGATAACGAAGTTATAGAATTTATTTAACGCGTTTCGCTTCTTCTAATAATTTACAACATTACTACCTTCGTCGTTAAATTCTTCGTCAATTAATTTAAATATATTACCTTCGAAAAAGGCCTTCGTTATAACGTTAAAGATATAATTAAAATAATATACGCGACGGTTTATCGTATTTACTTTAATTACTAATTCGCCGCCGATATTAAATATATATTTAACTATTTTATCGTTCAATTCCGTATTATCTAATTAAAATACTCCTAATTTGCAGCGGATTTAGTATATATTAATAATATCATTAATAATAGAAGCTAATAAATCTAATTGTTAATAATTATTTTAATATAGAGTAAATTAAATTAATTAATATTTTTACCGCTATAATAACCTTAAACGTAGGGTATTACTAATAAACGAATTTTCGAAGCGTTAATTACGTTAGCGAAGTAGGTAATGATTATAAAAATTATATACCCATTCGGCGAAGTTTAGAAATTAAAGGAGAAGTATATTTTATATAGCGTTATAGTAAATTCTTCTTTTACTTTAGCCTTCTCCTTTTCGAAGCGATCCTCTAACTATTTCCTTATTATTATCCTACTATTTAGAAAAATAGCGTTAGTAATAAACAGGTTTAATAATTGAATTAACTTATAGAATTATAAGTTTTCGACGATAGTAAATCCTATATTAAATAAAATAATAAAATCGACGAGCGTATCTTTAATACTATCGCCGGTAGCCTTCGCAATAACTTGAATCAATAATTTTATAAACGAAATATATATATTACTCCGCTACCGTTTTTCGTAATCTATTTCAAATACTTCTTAAACTACCCTTTTCTTAAGTAGGAATATACAATAAACGACCTCTAAATAATTAAATACTAACGAAGTTACTCTTAAATCGAATAGGATATTATATTTACTATACAAAAACTATTTTGAATCGATTTTACAAGGGTCTTTATCCTTTAACTATAATAATTTTGTACTGTATTTATTAATTTACAATTTATTTAGCCTCCTATTGTACGTTTACAATTATAAAATATATTTCCAACGTTCGTACTCGAAATACGGCTATTTTAACTACTATATACGAATAATATCGTTAGGGTCGATAGCATTTAGCTCGGCGATTCGTACTTTAAACAATTTTATTATAGGGCGACCGAACGGTTGGCAGGGCTGGGGGGACTTTAATATAATATTAGGCAAGGAAGACGGTAGGGTTATATTCGTATTAATTAGTATAGCGGTAATAGAATTCGTTTAGTTAAATTAAAAAATAGTAAATTAAAATATAATAGATTAATAATTAGTACGTATTATTATTAGAGTTAATTTAATTAATAAAATAATTAATAATTTCGTTAATAGGGGAGGCGACGATTTAGAGGAGGCGGCGAATTGGGGGGGGTGGTACTAAAAAGGCATTAGAAATCTATATTAATAATATTAAAAATTATAGTAATATTTCGTTACCCGGTTGAAATACGATATTTTCTTCATTAATACTCATTAATACTCCTACATTTATACCCGAGATTCTATAGCAAAAGTTATACTATACGTACCGGAGAAGTATATACGAGAAAAATATTATAGGTTATTAACCAAATAAATCTAATAAATTAAATATAGTATTATATTTGCGTTAATTTGACTACTTTTTTACCTAGATTTAATTTGTTAACTAGAGGGTAGATTTGATTTGATTTATTATTCCTTAATTTGTATAGACTACTATATATAGTAACCTAACCAAACAAGATCTATATAGGAACAAGTAGATTTACAAAGGCCCCGTATAAAATCTTAACGTCGAAGTTAAATACAATAGCAGCCTCTATTCGTTAGGGCTCGAATCGCTTCCTAAACTAATAGCGTAGCCATTAATTAGGCGGGGTTAATCGCAAAATACTATTAATTCGCAAAAAACAAAAGGGTATATAAAACCCCCACAAAATTACTAACAAAGTAATATCGCTCAATTTACATACATATACATTCTATATACTACCCCCTTATTTGAAGGGGTATTAAACTACGGTAGTTAAATTGCTATAACCTTATAACGTAGTTATAAAGTATACGAAACTATATAAGTAAATTACTAGAATAATACAATATTCTAATATACAATTTATAATATTTAAGATTAGGTATATATATACGAAAAATATATTATATAAATAAGTTACTTCGATTTACTAGTAAATAAGTATACGAGGGAAGTACTAAAATTTTTACGAATCGATAGTATTTTGCAATTAACCCCGCTTAACCAATAGCTACGCTATTAGTTTGGGAGGCGATTCGAGCCCTAACGAGTACACAATATTATTCGCGTTATCTCTACTTTCCGCCTCAGCGACTTCATCGGCTAAGGCCGTAAGATAGGCTATTACGGCCTTACCTCCGCCGTTCTTTCCTCCGCCTACGACGACCGAGGGAACCGCAATAGTAGGAAATATTTCCAAGTGAGAAAGTATTAGCTTATTAGCGCCTTAGTAGGTAGGTTACCGCCCGTAGTATATTTTGTAGTTAAGAAGGTTAAAGGGGCTATAGTAAGCTAGCGAGCAAATAGAGGTGAGGTAGGAGTTAACGGAGTAGAAGGTAGAGATAGGAATAAGGACGGGAGTTGGGGCGGGACAAGGAGCGGGATAGAGACTGGGATAGGATGAGCAGACGAGGATTGAGGCGAATATATTATAGTTAATTTGAGTAAAATAGGCTCGAGGATAGAGGGTTGGTACGAGTAGATATTGTACGGGCTAGCGTTAGTAATACTCGTTAGGTCTTCAAAATCGACCGTCTAATTAGCGGCGGGGCTACTAGTCAAGACTAGCAATTCGTACACGACTAGCAATTCGTACCTAAGAAATAGGGTACCCTCTCTACCCGCAAATTTAATAGCAAATCAATATACATCCATTCAACTACATATTTTTTTAATTACAACAAAGTAATTTTAACCTAATTCCCCGCACTACTATGTCCGCGCCCGACGATAAGGCTATTTATAGTAATAATAACAACAATAGAAAGGAGGAGGAGGAGGAGGAAGGATATAAAAATTCTAATTATAAAGAGGTTAAAGTTGTAAGGTAGTATATATTAATATTACTAGTGTAAGTACTGGTGCAAAATAACGATATTTAACTTTTACGTACATATACTAGTCGTATTAGCGATATTATATACGACTAAAAAAAACGGATATATTACTAAAAAAAATTATTAGCTCTAAGTAAGCGACTTTCATTTGCTAGCAAAATAGCGGGTGGGGGATATACCCCGCTCAATACGAATTACTAATCGTATACGAATTACTAGTCCTAACTAATAGCCCCGCCGCTAGTTAGACGGTCAATTTTAAAGACCTAACGAGTACCCCTTTCTTTTGTGCCTTGAGATACTTAGTCTAAAGGCCTATTCATTTGCACGTTAGTACGTTCCTAGGTCAAGATTTTGTATGTAGGACGTACTACCGCACTACTGCGATTTTTCGTATTCGGCTCAAAAACCTTATTTTTCATACATACCCTACAACCACCTGCAACTACCTATACTTACTCCAAATCCTCGATCTGACCAATCAGAAGGCCAGAATCTTCGAAATCCTTAACCGTAGTTCTTAACGTACTACGTCTCAAAATCGAGCCGTAGTACGTTAAGGGCTACGGTTAAGCACAACTATAAAGCTCAACCCCTTGTAAATATAGGGGATGGCCGTCGCAAAGACTATGAAAAGGATAGCGACGATAAGAAGGATAGTAACGATGAGAAGGATAGTAATAATAAGAAGATTAGTGGTAAGATAAGAAGGATGGCGACGATAATGAAGGATGGTGGTGATGATATGGTGGTGATGATGAAAAGGATGGTGGTGATGATGAAAAGGATGATGGTGATGATGAAAAGGATGAAAGAGAAAGAAAGAAGAAAGATGGAAAGGAAGCCCCCGATTCTAATGTTAAGCACCTCTTTCCATCTTGCAGCCAAAGTCTTGGCCTACCTTAACGCTGCCTTAATGTTGCAGGATTGCAGCTGCGGACCCTGCACGTTAACACGTTTATTTCCTAAAATCCCTAACGCGGACCCGAACACGTCTTAAGATGCATTACCATCCCTTGTCAAAGCCTCGTTCTTGCCATTGACTCTTTCTACTGTCTGATATCGAGCCAAACCTGTCCAACCAACCACCATCGATGTGTCGGACATGTTGCGCTGTAGAGATGCTGAAGCGAAGGAAGAAAGAACCAAGGAATGTGGTGGGCCGGTGGCTGTGGTAACAAAGATGTAGACGGGCGGGATGTCACTGCAGTCGACACTGAGCTGTCAGCTGGTAGACTGTGATGGCGAGGCGTCAATCACTCAATCCAAAAGGGTAAGCACTAACAGATGCCGCTTCATTTGGGAGTGAATCTGATAGTATCTACACAGATGCTGGCTCCTGGGGTAAGGGGCGTGTAAGAAGAGGGTGCGGGCCAGGGTATTTGATGCTCCCCTTCCTGACTGGATCAAGTTCCTTTGAATGGGTGTGCAGGTGTGTGGTGACCGGTCCACCGGAGTGTGAAGGGAAGTTGGGTGTAGTTAAGTGAAAAACGGTTACTCGTCAGGTCTTCAAAATGGACCATCTGACTAGCGGCGATCCCTGACTACTTAGTGGCCCCACTGGTAGTCAGACGGTCCGTTTTGAAGACCTGACGAGTAACCGTTTCTTCTTTTCTACATTCTGGATCAGGAAGGGGAGCATCAAGTAAACGGACCGTCTGACTAGCGGCGATCCCTAACTACTTAGTAGCCCCGCTGCTAGGTAGTCAGACGGTCCGTTTTGAAAACCTGACGAGTAACCGTTTCTTCTTTTCTACATTCTGGATCAGGAAGGGGAGTATCAAGTAAACGGACCGTCTGACTAGCGGCGATCCCTAACTACTTAGTAGCCCCGCTGCTAGGTAGTCAGACGGTCCGTTTTGAAAACCTGACGAGTAACCGTTTCTTCTTTTCTGCATTCTGGGTTAGGAAGGGGAGCATTAAGTAAACGGACCGTCTGACTAGCGGCGATCCCTGACTACTTAGTGGCCCCGCCGCTAGTCAGACGGTCCCTCCGTTTTGAAGACCTGACGAGTAATGGGGATGTAATGCCATGGTGGTTTGATTGCATGGCTAGAAAAAGTGATGTAGAGGATACCTAAGAATCCCTGCAATAGTTGACAGCCGAAGTAATTACAGCCCCAGAAAGCAGAAACTGCCTTTTGTACCCCACCGCACCTGACATCCAAATTGCATGCATCTGAAGAGGCAGCCATGACAAAATTCTTGAGACCTTTGGTCGCATTCTTGACGGGCGATCAGGGCCAGTTGGGTCTCAACAATACTGTCAGGGACGAGGTTGCAATCGACGGGCATGCTGGTGCTCCATAGTACCTACGCATGTCCCCGACTTTACTTGTAGGTCCGTATGTAGGGCTGAAGAAAAGGGGATCGACCCTGTAACCATAGAAGGTGTAGAATGTTTCCGTTACCCTGTGCCATCCAATCCGGATGCGAGCCGATGCGACGGGAGTTCAAGTCAAGCTTCCCACCGAGACACAAAGCTCTTTGACACATCCTGTTGGAAGTCCGTGCCCTGGGCCGCCCATTCACTGGGCCTTGCCCATTCACTGGCACACGCCTTCCAGGTATTTAGGCCGCCCTGGTTTCCGTTTCTCCTCTTCCGTTAGACAACTCCAGAATCAAGCCCTTTTCGTTGTCGCCTTTTCCAGCCTCCAACACATCCTCATCCCATCGACCAATGAAAACGGCGGGGGATGTCAGGTCCCGTCTGTTGTAAAGTTGATGGACATGGGAGGTTGGCACAAGAGCATCCGCCGTCCATTCTCTCATTCAAACACCTTGTCGTTTTACTTGGCATGGTGCGCGTTGCACACACACACGATATTTGACATTTTGGACCTTCGAAACGAAACGAACCAGACTTTATCGGCTCGCATCCCTACTAAATAAGGAGATACAAAAAAACCGATTATAGATTTGAAATCAGCGTAACTAAATTATTAGTCTAGCAATTCTCATTATTATAACTCGAATTTATTGATTTTCCTCTTTCGTTTCGAAGGTCCAAAATGTCGAGTGTCGTGTGTATGTGCAACGCCGAGTGGTGGTGTTGTTGCGCGGCTCCAGGAGTCTTGGCCTGCTGGCGCTGTGAGTTGTTGTTACTGCCTGAACCAGGGCAGGAACGCAATGTCTGGAAATGTAACGGTAAATACATCCAATGGGAAGCTGAGCAGAATGTGACGGTGGCCGGCAGGCAGGGCGACGGTAAGAATACCTACAAGGGGTGGTAATGTACCTATATTACGACATTGAGACTCGGGGTTACAAGGTTTTGCTCAACTGCATAGGTACCTTAACGCTGGCATACATGTCTTTTTGCACCTTTAACCCCCGAATACGGTATGTTACAGCAACGATCCTACCCTTACCCCTGTGCCTGCGTGTATAAGCCCCTCGTCCAAGGGGAAGGGAATCAAAAGGTAATCAACCTATCATATCCGGTAAAGATAGGACGATGTTCTGCTTGCAAGACGAACTCCGGGTTGTTGTGCACACTATAAACCAATGTCAACCTGTGACATTTTAATCCATTTCCGTCTTTCTACACAGAACAACCTTAAGAGGATATAACCAAAACTTCAGATATCGGCATATACATTGGCCTAGAAGAAGCCGAAAGTCACAAATCGCTTGCACCACTGCGCTATATCCAACGTGAACCCCCTTGCCGTCACCCCGTCGAAAGCGAAAGAAGACAGCTAGAGTTGGCGCTGTCCGTAACAAGGAGCAGAGACATCACAGCGACCAGACATCGCAAATGTAGGTTCGCTTCATACTCATTCAAAAAGACCATCAATGTGTTTCGTTGTTTTCGTCTACTGACACCGACCTCAGTCTTTCAGTTCCTCCGACCCGATCCCATCCCCATCTGGAACTTTGACTAAAATGTCTGGCCTCGAGATCCTGGGGGCCATTTCCAGCGTTATAGCGATCCTCGAAGCCGGCGCCCGTGTCATTGGAGCTTGCCAAGACGCCAACGGTATACCATCCTCTATGAGGGATGCCCATGCTCGGCTGCCACTGGTCATCGAAACCCTCAGGCTGGTCGACAACGATGTACGCTCCAGTCGTGGATCAGATACAAACCGCGGTATGGAGAAGGTTCTCAAAGCATGCGAGAAGAAGGCCATCTCTCTGGAAAGGATATTTCGGGCGTGTATACCACCGGGCGCTCCAAGGTCGTCACTTTGCAGGCGCATCGTTACAGCCATCCGCATGACTCTCCGGGTCGGTAAAACCAGGAAGATTGAATACCTGATGAAGGGCATCCTGGAAGATATACAGTTGCTCGCCGACAACCACGCACTCAGCGATTCCACGCGACACCAGATAAGACAATCGACGGAATCCATGATACAAGGGGATTGGCGCCGAGCTTTGCCCTCTCCCCTTGTCTCCAAGTCAACGGTTGTTGTCCCGTCCACGTATGGCCATGCGCCACAACACCAGCCTTCGGGACACCACAACCATCACCAGGGGACCGGGACGCAGTACATCCATGTCCACGGCGGCGGAATCCTGAACATTAATAGTGGCCAGAGTCCGTACATTGTCGGGACCATAGCTGGAGGTCGCTTCCCGTTCCCAACCGCTGCGAATCTTTGAGTGACGACGGGAAGGAGGAATTCCCGTCGTCACATGTGCCTGATAGAAGTTGAATGAGTGGCGGAGGGCAGGGGCCAATAGCATGAGCGACATTTCCGTTTATCTGGTTTGCGTGGGAGACTGACGTTATGTGTATATGTGTATATGACCTGTATGGACAATGGGAGTTAAACCGGAATAGAGTGGTTGGATGATTTCATTGCCATTTTCGCAGCCCCAGAGCCGTGCCACCCGCGAGGAAGATCTGAAGCGTTGACCCTATTCATGTGTCAGTCGCCATAGAGATGATAAATGCTATACATACCCGATGCGCTTTGGATGAACGGCTTTTCATGGACTCGGCTCCTTTTGTGTTGTTGCCTCAGCCTTCATCTTCACTTCGTCGACCTGCCCTAAAGTCGAGACTCGGGCAAATGCGTTGTGGTAAGTCATCTTGATGATGCCCCCGGCCTTTCAAAATTGCCGTGGTCAGCTCAACTGGCTCTTGTCGAGACTGATGCTCGTATTTCGGCCGACGCAGTCCCCAGGCCGATTTCGCTTTATTCGAATCGCAGTCAAGCGTTGGGATATGAGTGCTTCCGGCGGTCTTCTCTGGTGCACATGTCCACAACAACGTGGGCGCGAAGACAGCCGTCACATCGCTCTCATGATTTCGAATTGAAAATGGTATGGAGGCGCCGACACAAATGAAGTATGGCCAATATGCTTGGATTGGAATGAGCTGGAGGTAAAAAACGAAGATGTACAAGGGGAGAATGAGAAGCCTGGAACTGATGATGCACACAGACAAAGGTCTTTGAGAGGAGAGGATGCTGAGTCAGCAACTGGACAGCTGGCGCCAGCATCCAATGGGAGCTTGGCAATAGAGGGCACGGACCAAGTAAGCTTGAGCTTCCCGTCTTGGGTTGGTCCGAGCGTTTCTTATCTCGAGCTTATCAACCGAACCGTCAAATGACCAACGTCACTTGCTTGCCTGTGTTGAAGGAAGTGGCAGCCCCAGATGGCTGAGGTGCAGGTGGCTTTTCCGAAAATCATATCACTTTAGAAACACCTGAAGGCACCTGTGTAAGTGATCGAGGCACACAAATCACAGGTCAGCTTTGGCTCATATCCCTGACTGCCGCCGAATCAGGGGAACAGACGGCGTCAAATATCACCAGTTATCGGTAACCACACGAGAAGAACGAACCATGGAAGCAGTTAACCGAGAGATACTAACTAAGGTATGGTGAGCTTATGGACTTGACCATCAGGTCTTGGGTCATTGGAATAATAATGCTGGAGGCGACGTTGGCTTCGACTTCTGCGGTTGGGGGAGAATGTTTCCTTCTTCGAACGAATATATGTATAGGAAGCTGTATGTACCTTTATAAGCCCCATTCCTGGACATCAACAGCACATACGGCCATAGATAGTGGAAAACTCGGGATCCCGTCCGCTCTCCCATAGATAAGCCACTAATCGCCTGGCTAGTAGTTGGGTCGGTGACGACCAGCGAATCCCAGGTGCTGTATGTTTTTTTGGATCACGATCTTTTTTTGGTGTTTTGTGTTCTGGCTATCACCTTGACCTTGGCAGAAACCGTGTAGTATGCTGTGTGAATCGGGCATCACTGGCCTTCTGTTCGCCGGGGACCGTCTCTCGATAAGTACTTCCGGTAGTCTGCAGATGTCCACCACATTAGGAATCCGGTGCTTGAGCTGTAAAACCGTAGCCAGTATAATCTTGGTAACGAGTCCAGCATTTCGAAAGACGTTAAAAACGAAGATATAGAAGGGAGTCTTTTTGGTGGAGGAGTTGCTGATTGAGGTCGGGAACAAAGGGCACGGACCAAGTAGAGGTAGGCCAATCCCGCCGCTGAATGTCGGGTGGTATACGGGAGGGACCTACGGTGAAATATCTCCGGGCTGGGAGAGACCCGACAGGGCCGACACGGCCGGTTGTCAACATGTTGCAGCAGAGTGCAACCGTCAAGTTGGACCCTGTACCTGACATATGTAAATTACAGTACAGTACAGTACAATGCCCGCTCACTGGAAATTCTACAGTTCCTACACTCCATTTGGGCTTTCCCGATCGGGTGTGTAAGTGATAAGGTAACGACCGCAGCTTAGCTCTTCTCCCATCGAACCAGCAAAAAGCTTCAGACAGTTGTAGATTCGGCCGGGCCATCAACAGTATTTGGCTTGCCCGTAATAGGCTCCTGTATTACCGAGGAAAAAAACACTTGGATAAATGAAAACCCATCTTGATGTTTTTCATAACGCTATGGCTTTGGTGACGTAGCCCGAGCGCGGTTAACACATCCACTTCGGTATTTTGAGTGCATTTTTACCACCCTACTGAAGCCATCACCATATCTTCATGAGCCGATCTGGTTCCGTTGCTGCAATCCATCCCATGGGCCGGAAAACTGTCGGAGGTCAGGACATAACTGAGAAGCAGTGCGAGGGACCGAAAAGCATAAAGAAGGATCTACAGAGGACAACCGTGGGATTGAGAATAAAGCATTGCGGAATACCGATGAAGGTACCAGAAGCGTTATTCACGTTCTGGGTCCCAGGACCAGTGATAATTTTCTGAATATCAGTTCCGCTGTTGGCACAGGTTAGAGACGTAGGTCTTGATCGAGCCATCGCATAGGAAACACCTGCGGTACACCTCCAGATGTTCGTTGAAGTCTGGGAAAATAGTGGGAGGGGTAGAGGAGGAACCAAGGTGAGGAGACAGCTTATATGTTTCGATGTTGGTTACACATACCATGAACCTCAAGGGCATATGACCCAAGTGGCATGCGGCCTGAGCTTGGTCACAGTCCTGCTGTCGGTGTATTCCAGAGATGTCAAGGGGGTAGCCTTGCCAAGAGACTGGACCCAGGCCTCAAGCCTGGACCATTCTGTGGCAGACGTTCGGTTACTGCACCAAAAGAGACTTGAGAAGTGGTGAGCCCGTCCATCTCCTGGAAGAAGGTATGCACTGAACTGACCGCTGGGCACTGCTATAAAGTGTTGTAGGTGCTTCATCCGGAGCATCACTTCGCCCTGATGCGATGTCGGGATGAGTAACAGGGCGATAATGGCGGAAAAACTTGGCAACGCAGAGGCTGAGATCGATAATGAGGCTTGGAACTGTGTAGGCGTTCCAAAGATATGTACCTTATGACCTCGAGGATCGGTGAGCATCTGGTCTTTGGTTATTATGGTTGTTCCCATAAGACTCGGTTGAAGAGATTCGGCCGCGCGCCAAAAGAGTATGGGGAGGTCATCCAGCGACGACACGAAGCAACAGTCACACGTCAGACTGAGGCCTGGCAGGGAGATGGCCTCGAGTGTCTCCAATGCTCGGCGCCAGGCAGAAGCTCCAGGAATACAGGGGTTCTGCCATACTCCGTACTGTGGACTCAAACAAGAAGTGGAAAGGAGAAAGAAAAGCATATAAGGTGAGAAAGGGGGGGCGGCGGCGGGAAGAGGGCAATACAGCATGAGGAGTGCTTGTGCTTTAAAGCAACGAAGGGTTGCAACCGCTTGGCCAACTACCTCTACCCATTGCGTAGCCGGATGGCTGACGAAGTGAACTCAGCGCCGTACGTTTCGACTTCCGCTCGTTCTGTCGTGGAGCCATGACAGTCTTTCGCCCGGTTCGCCCGGGCGTCAAAATTGTAGCTTCGACACGTAGCCAAACCCGTCAACGTTCGATCGATGCCCTGCTCTCAGGCAGTAAGTGTTTTCTCTATGGCCTCTTGTGTTCGGAGGCTCGCCATGATGCTAGAGACAGAGCGATGGAGAGGCCAGAGGCCATGAGCAAGGCCTCAAGCAGGCTGCGTGCGGGTGTGTGCCATTCCACCCCAAGTGGCTGAAACATCGAGTGTTAGCTCCGCCCCCTCACAATTTTGTGAATAGCATTGGAGAGAAGAGGCCACCACCGAACACCGGTAAAGATCAACACCCACACCGAAAACTCGATGCAGTATTTCCCCTCTGGGGGGATTGGTGAATTAGTAACCACGGATGCCACCGAGAAGGCCATGTTTGTTCGCCTCGTAATCGAGCAGGCTCTAGGCAACGGTGCCAACACGAAATTCATAGATTCCGTATTGGGGCAACTAGCCTGTCGCTGAAGGAGAGTGGTTGGAGGCACGGCGCAAGCTGCTGAAATCCAGGGTGTCGCGGAGCACTTCGGTCAATCAGAAAAGCAGATACAGGGACGATCAAGAACGTAGTTGAGAAGCAGTCTTGATTTGGACGCTGACAGAAGCATAGGAGGAGCTGGCGGTAGCTATCACACCAGAATGTGGCCCGTGACTCAGGGTGAGACTCCATCTCCCGACTGATTTCGCGTTTGTTTTCCAGCCTCGCTGAGTTCAATGTATACCTAGCTGATTTTTGTATGCAGGTCGGATCGGGGTGAAAGGGAAGGTCGACAGGGACTGCCTGCGAAATCAGGTTCTGGTTCGCCTTCAGTCAGCTCAAAGCAAGGGAAAAAAAATATACTTTGTGGACGGTACTGACCTCCTTCTGTCGGCAACAAGGCTATGTCCTCGTATTCTACTTTGACTTGTCGGATTGACTGCATAGGATCAGTAACATCGACGTCTTCCCGTAGTGTTCTGTGGTGTCCCTGGTAGACGGAAGCCTCTGCACTGGCAAGGATCGACATAAACAGTGCGTCCGGACGTTGATGTATCGCGTCAATGGCCCATCAAGGTCGTAGAAGAATCGCCCCAAACGTCATCCTATCAAGGCGACGGATACCTTCCTTCAGAACCCATACTTTCAGGAGTCCGAGGAGTATTGATTATGTGGAGCATTGCGCTTACAGGAACGGGAAGGCCTTTGTGTGTCCCGGCTCTCAGTGGATCGGGCGAAGGCATCGCGCCGTCCTGACGGATGAACATTGACGGGAAGCGAAGTTCGAGCTGTCGAACGTGGATGTTAGAAGCATTCACACGGTACATGTGGAAGGAAATGACCTACGTCGTTAACGATGTTGGCATATTTTAGCCCAACATGATCCGCAATGAACCGAAGCCGAGCCTTAACCCAAGAGCGCTGCTCCTCGGTCGCCATATCATGGTTCTTGACACAAGTCAAGGACCAAATTAGGAACCAAGCTGGAAGAGCCTTGATTGAATCCTCATCGCCGCAAGCAAAGCCGGAGCGATCAGCATCCTTGTCGAACAGGCCCTCATGCTTAATATGCCACCCCAGATGGTAGGGGACCGAGGCTATGACATCGGCAATGGTGCCTTCGCAGATGGCTTTCGACGTGGCATACTCAGCAGTTGTCCGATAGTCGGCGGGCGTGCTGAGCCATGCTGCGATGCGGATGTTGATGGAGGCTAGTATAAGGCGTACAGTCCGCGCAGTGTTCCATATGCTGGCGGTCACAAAGTCGGGATACATGTCGACACGGCCAGGGAACACTTCGAGCTCGGAGTACTCACGCCCTGGTGATAGGCCCACTTCCTCGCCAGATAGCCAACATAGCGTTTTGAAACGCAGATTCGGTGGCAGAGCAAGAAGCCAAGAAGCAATCTCTTCATCCAACAAACGCACTCGGCGGGCCATCTGTTGCATCAGTTCGATATTTCTGGCGGTTCGTGTTATGCCAGTCAACAAAGCAGAAGCCTCGGCTCGCAATTCACTGGCTTGGAGGGCGAAGCGATGCATGGCGCTAGGCAAGAGATGGCCATCGCCGATGCCGTCCATCCACCAGTCAGCCCCTAATGGTGGCGGCGTACCAGACGTTAGTGCGCGGGCAATCTGTGAATGCCGTCAATATATGGTCATTTCGGGACGGAATCGAAAGTCGTACCACTGAATGCCTCACTGCTTGGAACAAAAGCGTTCCAGTCTTGGTGCTGCGCATTTGTTCTCGGCCTCGCAGCTTGACGATCTGGATTGCCCCATCAATGTGTGAACGCCATGCTAGCATGCGTGAATCCTTGATCGCCGTGATGCTCTGTTAAATCAACCGTCAGCAATGGGCCACACAGATCGAGAAACTCCCAGGTGACAGACCTCGTACAAACCCAGTAGAAGCACTGTAGCAAGCGTAGCATCGGAATTGCTAGTGAGGGGGTTCCCCAGGGCAGCATGAGTCTTTGCCAGGGCCAGTGTGTG
Organism: Copromyces sp. CBS 386.78; assembly: GCA_030685235.1. NCBI lineage: Eukaryota > Fungi > Ascomycota > Sordariomycetes > Sordariales > Sordariaceae > Copromyces > Copromyces sp. CBS 386.78. The sequence goes on from MU839194.1 coordinate 90,239, forward strand.
TTCCCGAAGAGAGACATTGGCGAGGTTGAGATTGTTCGCTTTCTCTCTGTTACCAAGGGCGGCTATAGCACAAGCATTGAGGGCGCTTCGGAGCGCGCCATCTTGGGGTTCGGCGTCGATCAAGGGCACAAGGTAGTCCATGAAGCCATGGGGCATCTGGCCCAGCGGCACGTAAAGAAAGTTCGAGGCAAAATAGTAGGCGGCGCGTTGAGCGAGCGGGACTGTGAGTGTCGGGGCAGGGCCGGGTGTTTGTTGCCGCGCAGGAGACGGACGAGGACTCAGCAGCTGTGACGGTGGTGGTTCTTTCGGCGGCGTGGAGGTGGTCGTCACCGCGGTCGAGGTTGAAGGGGTAGAGCGAGACTGGTTGAGAGCTTTGTTCATTCGGCGGACAGTAGACTTGGTCTGGTCACGGTGGACGATCTCGAACTCGTTTCGGTAGCCGGCGCATTCGCGCCTCGACTTTGCGCATTGGTTGCATGTTGGTTTACCTTCATCGCACTGCGAAGGGGGAAAGGTCAGTCCTCGGAGCAAGAGAAAGAGGGTGGAAGAGGACGGCGTACCTTGATACGGCGAGCGCGACATGTTCGACAGCCCCGCGAGGGCTTTCCGCCGTAGACCATCTCGAATCGACATAAAAGGCAACTAGGAGATGGAGGACAAAGGAGCTGATGTTAAATGAAAGGTTGACTTGTCGTCGTAGCATGTGGTTGGTTGTGGAAAGGAATTGCCAGGGAAATGCCGGCCTGGGGGTCGTGTCTAAACCCAGATGTCTGATTTAGTGTCTCGATGTGACGCTTTACTGGGATTAAGGTCGACGACCTGGTGGCCAAGCTGCGGGCCACTGCAGGCTCCTTCAAACAACGGTCGATAAAAGCAGCCGGACCCAAATTATGGTGGATGATGGACTGTTGACATTCCGTCGGAGACTCGCGTTCGGCGAGAAGACACGAGGCTTCAAATGTACCGGATCCGCTGGGGGTGTGTTCTCGATGGCTTCAATTGGGCTGGTCCTTCGCTTGGCTCACCGCCCCCCCGTCTTTCATCGCGAAACGGCCGAAAAGACATGGCTGTTTCTGGTGTTCTAGGGCTGCCGAGGTAAGCTCTTCAGGGGATGTCTCAGCGCCAACGTTGCTTCCACCGATCGTGAGGCGTGTGTCCAGTGCTCGGCGTCGTCCGCAGCGTCACATCGGGTGCGGGGCTTGACGGATAGGATGTGGGCGGGAAGCCGAAACATCCAGTTTGGCCTGGAATTCGCGATGACAAACAATTGAATAATTCACTGCGAGAGAATGTAATACGAATCTGGAGAAAGATCGAGTGCAGATTTTAAGTTAGATGCATTAGTTGGAAGAAAATACAAGTAGGAGACGGGAAATAAGCGAAACTAAAGTGGAACTCCCCGCGAAGCATGATGTGCGGCTGGTGGGCGACGACTTGCCTCAACTTAACTTGTTGTCAAAATGGAACTCATGTTTGCAAGTCTGGGAAGGCACAATCGGCATGCTGTTTCACTTGGAGCGATCAAACGAAGCCGGAGAGTCGCCGGAGCACATAGTGCTCGGAACCCGGGCTCTGAAAGCTTGCATTTAGTGTACACCCGCTACAGCGGTCCGTTCCCCGACCCCACCCCCCTAATCGGGCAGTTCCTCTTAAAGTGGAGATTCCGCTCGGATCGATCCCGGCCTGCCGAATGCCGATCGGTCTCTCGGTATCACTTCCGGACTTCCGGGATCTGGAGCCGGACCCATTCGACGACGACATTCCATCCTTACTACCCAGATCACTCAGTGAGAAATCGGATCCATCGCAGTCGCAAAATTCATGCAAAGAAGTTGTTTGGTTTTAATTACTTGACACTAACGGGCGCAATCCAACATCCTAGCGCTGGAAATAGAGGTATCAAGCTCTGCTGCTGATTGCCACGCAGTGTTCTGGAGCCGAGAGGCTCTTATGGCCTAATTCGAATCTCCTGCTGGATATCATCTTCCTTCTCTGTGCTCGGGTTTAGACTGCTCGTTTTCGAGAATGATACCCAGAGGTATCGCGTCGGCTCTGGCTCCAGCTTCCTCTTTACCCGTATCGATACCATCTTCAGGGGATTGATCTTCCTACTCATCATCTCCAGTATACCTCGTATCAAGCGCCCTGCGGTCAAACACCATAAACTTATAGACGCCCTCCAGCTGCTGCTCCACCGTGCCCAACCTTGCATGCGCCTCCGCCATTCTCTCGGCCATCTTATCCACCGGAGTGGCATCTACCACGGCGCGCACATACAGCATCCAGTACGGGGACACGGGTTCAATCTTGCTCAAGTCGGGCACCATCCAGTTCGGCTGATCGGGAGCCTGGACAAGAGGCGAGGGTTGGGGGTTCAGGTTGTACTGCCTCCACAGAACGAACTCGAGGTTGTTGTTGTGCCACCAGTGGTACGTCTCTTCAATGTGTTCGCTGTACACCGAGAAGCCGGAATCGGCCAGGTGCTGCTCCAGCAAGGGACCGGGCTCGCGGATGTCGACTTGTTTGCGCTGCATGACCGTCTGGGGGACTCTGGGGTTGGGAGGGTCGGGGAAGTCATTGAAGCGCAGAATCCTCTCGCCGTTTTGGGTCTGCTCCGACATGGGCACCGGTTGGCCAGCAGCCTTGGCGGCCTCGACTTCCTGAGTTATGTCGACACGCTCAGTCAGCAAGTATTGCTGCCGGGACAGTGTCGAGTGCAGGTCCTGCCATTGCGGTAGTGTCTCAGGCTTGGGGTTGGAGGACTGTAGGGACTTGATGATGGGAATGCCCCGGATGGATAGATCGAGGCGGCGTACATGCCGGAAACGGGTGAAACGGTGGGCGACGTCGCGCGTCTCGGTGATGCCGTGGAGGATCGAGCGGGCTTTGTCGATGTCGGCCGCGGGCACGACGGTGATGAGGAAGGCCTCGACGGGCATTTTGAATTAAGACCAAAGGAAGGCTTCCGATTGGTAGGAGACTTGTGCAAGGGTCCCTGACAGAGAAAATGCAGCTTGGAGCGGGAAGAGGGAGTGTTGGCGGGAACGGGAGCTTGGGCCTGGATGCCGTCAATGTCCACTGCCGGTGGGGAGAGACGAACGGGCCCGGCGTAAGTACCCACAATGGCGATCCCGTGGGGGTGTTTATTGGGGCTTCTGTTGATGTTGTTGTTACCGGTACCTCAGTGCTGGGTGTAAAAAGAGAAACAGGAAGACGGGGATGTGGGCGTGAGAGGATGAATATATAAGATGCTGGCGAATACCTATGCCGAAAGAACGATGGTAGAAGACCTCGTAAAGGCGTGGCCTTGATCCGAAGAATGATGCTGGAACGATTTCTGAAGTTGTTGTGTTTTGAAGTGCTTGGAAGAGAAGAAAAGGAAGCGACGGCAAAGGCTGGTGCTTAAGCCAAAGCTTCGAGGTCCTAAAATACTAGGATGGCCAATCGGATGACTCAAATCAGGTCGAAGTGGGGCCATGGATGACCAAAGGTAAGCTGCAGGGTACATAAGGTAGGTATTGCTTGCAGTGCCTGCCGGCGTAAAATGGATGGATGCCCACTGAGTGAACTTGCCAAACGGAATTACTGGTGACAAACCTTCACTTCACTTCACTTCGTTCTTGCCTTCAACAACAACATCCAAGGTTGACCAACGAATGCCCGTTGATCTCTACTTCAATTTCCACCAGAAACCAAGGTACCCTATGATATCTTTGCCTTCTCTCCCATCATGTCTTTTCTTCTGCGTTACCAAAACCGACATTCAGCTCATTTCATAAGCTTTTCTTCCAACGCCTTCCCAACCCGACGTAATTGTCCAAAGACAGGACTTTCCCCTTGACCTTGGAAAAGACTTGATATGGGAATCACTCCTGGACCCCAAGTTTCATGAAAGCACCCCGGAGCTGAGAGTTGAGCTTGGCGATGCCCAGGTTTTGTGCGGCACGGAAACCATTAACGAGGCGAAGCTGCCTTGCGCGACGAGACCCAAGATATTAGCCGTTGGAAGAGCTCCTCCTGTACTACGTCTCCTCTCCATCTGGCTGGTTCAGTCATGGACATTCGTATTCAGCGGCGGCACGGCTCATTGGGGTCTATCATACATGGACCGAATATCATGTGTTCTAGTCATTCGCTCTCCAAGTGTCAAGTTCGTTCTCCTTGTGTTCTGCCTCGCTCTCTTCTCATCCAAACCTCCATTCTCTTTTTCTTTCCTACTCTTCTTCAAATACAATCCAGGGGGTGGATAACACTTTGGACATCATGAAACTCTACCTGCCAACACTGGAGGCGTGTATCGATGCTTGCGCAACATACAATATTGTCTTCCACGCCAATAGGCCGCAAAGACTAGGAGAGGGCGATGATGTATGGAACAGGGGATTATGTCGGAGTGTTGCTATAGTAAAGGCTGGTGAGTGACATTGACCAAACATGCTTTTAAGACCGACTAACCGGACGCCCTTACCGTTCGATGCCGACAGATGGCGAGTATTGCTACCTCAAGAACGAGACAGGAAAGGACAGCACCTTTGGGGAACCGGAGAGGTACTCGGTTGGCGTTTTGCTCATCTAGAAGCACATAGACGAAACCGCCTTGGGAGGATGAAATACATCCCAAAATTAGCCGAATGGTGGCAAGGATAAACCGAACATGTTACGGTTAGTACAATACACATCCACGCGTCTTCATTATGCCTTGAAACTCAACTACTAGGCATTTTCTCATTGAAACATCGCTTGTATTTATGGTGTTGTCAAAGGCGAGTGTCCTCGGTGAGTTGTCGAGCAGGTCGGCAAGTTTGTTAGTGCACGCCATGTATCACGGAGCGGGGTCACCAGACAGACCCGCAGCACGCTATTTCGGCGCCGACTTCCCCCGCACATCTTCCCTTCAACCCATCTTGAATCCGGAGGCCGAGATCAACGCCGATACGGACCCTGTACGTCCATCGCATCACCGGCGAGCTGTTTCCAACGAACAGACCAGGAGCGACACTATCAAACTCAAAGCCATTGCACACATGGGGACGCACGAAGCAAAGGCCCAAGCCTTCTACGGCGCCGTCATCCACTCGCTGTCCACGCCAGGCCATGACCTTGAGATCCTACCATCCGCCCTTTTGATTGTTGATTCGCAGGGCCTCATTACTTCATTTCACAAGGATGTGAAACCAGGAGATGTCGACAGCCTCGTGTAGGTTGACCTTCTCTCCACTTCGTGCACCGCATTTCCGGCTGCCCAGCTAGACGCCCAAACCATAAACTCAAGATGGACATATGAGACTCACACCAATCTTGCATCAAGTCAACTAATAACAGGCTTTTCAGAGACACCACCACCACGACACTCCACTGCCTCTCCCCGTCCCAATTCATTATTCCCGGCTTCATCGACACCCACAACCATGCCCCCCAATGGGCCCAACGTGGCCTCGGCCAAGGCCAACACATCCTAGACTGGCTTTCCGCAATCACCTTCCCCAATGAAGGTCGCTTCCGTGATCCCTCTCATGCACAGCGCATCTACTCCTCCGCCATTGACGGCTTCCTCAGACAAGGCATCACCACCGCTTCCTACTACGGCTCCATCCACCCCGAAGCAACCAACATCCTCGCCGATCTCTGCGTGGCCAAGGGTCAACGCGCATTCGTAGGGAAATGCAACATGACACGCAACTCCCCCGAATACTACCGCGATGCTTCAATCGAGCAGTCCCTCCAAGACACAGAATCCTGCATCGCCCACATCCGAAAGATTGACCCCGAGGGAAAGTTGGTGAAGCACGTCCTCACCCCTCGCTTCGCCATCTCGTGCGATGCCGAATGCCTAGCTGGTCTCGGGCAAATAGCGGCCAAAAACCCTGACCTGCCCATCCAGACGCACTTCAACGAGGCGGAGCAGGAGATCTCCGCCACCCGCGAACTCTTCCCACAGTTTTCCTCCGAAGCCGACCTGTACGCGCACTACGGTCTTTTGACCAAACGATCCATCCTCGCGCACTGCTGTTACATGACCCCTTACGAGTTCGACAAGCTCAAAGAGCTGCAGTGCGGCGTTGCGCATTGCCCGATAAGCAACATGACCGTGGGCGGCGGGTTCATGGCCGCTCCTATCCGGGAGTTTCTCAACCGGGGGATCAAAGTCGGGCTGGGCACCGACAGCGGAGGAGGGTTTTCGTCTTCGATGCTGGATGCGGTCAGGCAGGCCATGATTGCTAGTCATGCAAGAGAGGTTGAGTCAAAGGGGAGAGATAAGGGATTGAAAATTGCCGAGGCGTTTTATTTAGCCACCTTGGGAGGCGCAGAGGTTTGTTGTCTCGAGGAGAAGGTGGGCAATTTTGCGGTGGGGAAGGAGTTGGATGCGTTGGTGGTGGACTGGGAGAGAGACGGGGTGATGACCATGGTGGAGAAGGAGGACGGGTTGGGGACGGTGTTTGAGAAGTTCGTGATGACGGGGGATGATAGGAATATTGTGAGGGTGTTTGTGAAGGGGAGGGTGGTGAGGGAGGTGTAATGAAGATGTGAAAGCTGGGTCTTTCTGGATGTGTGTGGGTAGAAATAATGCGATTTGGTGGTACTAAATCATGAACTGGGCATTGCCTTCTCGCTTACAGGTATCCAACAGAAGTCCACAATGCGATCTCCAACCATCCTTGAACGGCCGGGCAATGGGGTCCAAAGCCTGCGAGCACTCCAGTGGAAGGCGCGCCTGATGGCAGTCGGAAGTTCGGAACACTCCGTCATTGACTTGAACTGCGAAAGAGCGACCAGCAACCACATCCTGAACCCTAAGTAGCGCACACGGAATCCCACAAGGCAATTTTAGTTCTGGAGCCTGGAAGCTACCTTCTGCAAGTTCAAGTTTGTTTGTCCAGCGACTCAGCGAGGAGCAAAGTGCGACGCTGCATTCATCAAGCCTCAACGAGTCAACCCGCCAACGTCAACGAGACGATCGGTCTTCGCACAGGCCTAGGTACAGTATTATTCCTTCATGCTCTCGCTTTCACTTGTTCTTGGAAGATCCATCCCTTTTGCAAATTGGCTAACAATCGTCCGTACAACTACAGATTCCGTTCCGTCTTCGTTTGAAGGCCCCATCTCTCCACGATCAAACCATGTCCGAGCCTCGCAAGACCACCATGTCTCCCTCTCCTCAGGCCAAGTCTGATCCGTCGGCAACCCTCGGCGCCAATTCTGGTCAGGCTCAATCCCCGCTCGGTCCATCGCTCGGTCCCGAACCCTCCGTGTCCAAGTTCGACGATATGCCCAAGTCCCCCGAGGTCCCAGATCATCAAGGTCAACACAATGAGGAGGGGAACTCTACAGTCTCCAAGCTGTACTAGGAGTACCGAAGTATCACAGCGATTATTGTTGACGTTGAGGCAAGAATCAATGGAACCGGCGAGAGTATCCATCATCCTGTCATCGTCGCTGTATATGATAGATTGAAATATCTATACAGACGGAGAGAAACCGTGTTCAAGAGAATAAAGCTCTTGGACAGGAACGAACAGTTGAACAGGGACGAAGCGGAGATCGAGGCTATGATGAGAAGACTTGTGGTAGGACGTGGTGAGTTGGTCAAGGACGCAGAAGCACTCAAGGAAGAGTTACAGGCTCTGGATTCAGATGATAACGAGCTGAAGGGTCGGTTTGTGGAGTTAGAACAGGGGTACCATCGAGATGTGACGGAGATCCTTCGTCGCTTTGACAGTTGAATGGTTAGGGGGTGGTATCATAGTTTCAGTTGTGGACGATGATGAACGGGCATCGATGTGAGTGTGGCAACTGTACCTACTATCCAGTCTTGGAACAAACTTACCTACTCCCAACCCACATCCCACGATAAACAAGCACATCGTATGTGGACCCAGAGCGCTTGATCTGGAGGAGTTGATCTTGTAGCTACTAGGCACCTTGGTATGTATTTCTTCCTTGTTTTCTTCTCAATCCCTTCCTTCTTCTGCTCTTGATCCCTTATTTCCCCTTTTTCCCCTTCACCTTTATTTTCTCGTCATCCCTTCGTTCTCCCCTCCAATCCCTTCTAGGTGACTTGGCCGGAACAAGCGGTAGAGGTACCTATCTAGCTATTAACAGAACCCTCATGCCACTCAACCTCCTGCGCAGTAACAGTCCGCCCCATCCGGGAGAGCGATGCCTCCAACCCAATTAGCCGCCATGAACAAGCTGCAAATCCTTCCTCAGCGTAAAGTAATAAATACTCTGGCAGTCATGGAAAGGAATAGCCAAGCCCTTGTGCTTGTCGTCCTTGTAACCCTGGTAGACGTAGGTGTCGGAGGTCAAGAAACTTTTGTACACCCGGACAAGCCATCCATGTTAGCCACTATTCTCACTCTCACTCCCAAGTTTATCCAACCCCATTTGACTCCCTCGGGTCATCACACCAAAAAGGGCAGAAATGAAACTCACCCAACTGTAGTGTAATCAGCCTGCTTCTGCGCATCCTTGGTGATGTTCCAGCTCAACTCGTTATTGTAGTTGATAAACGTGCACCCCTGCGGGCCGCCCTCCCAGATATGAAAGATGCCGTCGTCCTCGAAGCGGTCCATCAGGCAAAGAGAGTCGTCCGGAGGGAGGTAGTTGAGGTCACGGCACTTCTTGTCGTCTTCGCAGATCTATTTTCGTCAGATTGTCAGTCGAAGATTCAGAAGCTGTTAGCATGCCTACCTCTACCCAACTACCACAAATGGCAAAAGGGCTGCGGCGGGCACTGCATTGGCTGCAATGAGGAGGAACAATAGGGAAAGGGAAAAAAAAGGGAAAGGTAGGTAAACATACAACAACCAAAGAATCAGTCCCATGACCCCAATTAGCCCTCTTCTGACAATTGAAGAAGTGGATGACCTCGTTGTTGCCGCCAGTCCACTTGGGCGGACCGTCCTTCCTCGCCACCTTCAAATTTAAACCCTCCTCGGCCTCGCGAGCCTCACGCCGGTTCATCGGACCGTGGGCGGTGTACGCAGCCAAAGCGTCTTCGGGGCTGAGGGGGACATTGGAGCTGCTAATGGCGCTAGCGGGATCGACTGCCGGGCTGGGACTTGTGGGCGCGGCTAGGACGAAGGCGGACGGGTCGAGAAGGCTGATGAGGAAGGTGCCGGTGAGGACCTGGACGAGGGACTTTAGGGCTGGGGTAAACATTTTGAGATGCTGAGATCCTAGTAGTGGGTAAGGAGAGTGTGAAAAGACGTCTGCCCCTGGTGCTAGGATGGAATATGTCGAAAGGATGTTCTCGGTCTCGGTCGAGGGAATGACGGGAGGCTGGTACAATGAGACAAGAAGTGGATGGAAGATGCCGTGTGTTGAAGAGGTTGTGGACGGTCAAAAGACGACGAGCTGGTCCGTTGGGCCGATTGTCAGGCAGGAGCTGATAGGGAAAGACGGTTGGGACCGACCGAAAGTCAAGGATGGCTTTTTAAACGGTTGGAAGTGGAAGGAACAAAAGCGGAAAGTGAAGCCACGGCAGATTTGAGCTTATATACACTGGAAGGAAATGCCGGTGAAGTGAAATTGAGTGAATGGGAGTGCAGGTGAAGGGAAGGAGCCCAGTGAAGGGCTCTCAGGGTACGAGCTTCCAAGGTTCAACTTATTATACCTTACTGACACTTCACTACATCACATGAGAGAGCGCTCTGAATTAGGAAAAGACTCAGCCCGGCTGGATTGTTCGTTGCCACCAGAGGCAGCACAGACCAGAGTGGTTTTACCGACGCAGATTCCTAACCAACACATGGATATATGCTCGAGGGAACTGGTCTAACCGTACTTTGGGTACCTAGGCAGAAGAACAATGCACTTGAGCCGCTCCTTTGAAAACCTTGATCCAACTATGGCCCGTCCCTTGGTCTATATGGTGCCGCCTACGCTCACAAAGCGTGGTGAATGTGAACCCCGACGATACAAGGGGCATTGTTGTCTAGGCCATTGTTGACCAAAAGGGAAAGGGAGGGGAACCATGCTATTGAAGACAAACAATTGCATTATTCAGTGATAAAGAAATGTGTCTTCTACCCATGTTGCCCAAGTCCTGGAGCAACGCCTATACAAGTTTGTTCCGCTCAATCTTTACGCCGCAACATGCCAATGCTTCTGCTGTCATCCTTGTTGCGAAACGCGGAGCCTCGGACAATTTCCCATTCAGAAGGAAGCTTTGTCACTCGAGGATCCTTCTGGGACTCTTCTCCGGTAATCGTGTTGGAATCGAACCCCGTAGCCATTGATCCAGTCATTTTCGATTGTACTGAGCACGACGTTCCAGAGAGCGGGCACAGGACCGAGAATGGCCTCGGCGTCGGAAAATCCATGAATGTAACAGCTACGAACCACTTGGAACATGTTTTCGGCGTATGTATGTATGTTTGTTTGCTTGCTGGAGGATAGAGTCCGGTAGTTCTGTGCTGATAGCTCAACCTGAAAATCTTTTGGTTTATAAGTACCTCCTTTGGGGGTTTTCCTGACGAGTGAACGCGACAAAAGCGACAAAGACCATTGAATAGTACAACTATATGGAACGGGACATAAAATGAATGAAACAACCTCAAGGTAAGGTATCCTGATCTCCTCTTGTCCCCTCCAGCCTCCTCCACCCCGGACAACTATACTCCCCCATCTTGATCACACCTTATAGCCCCACTTCTTCCATATCTCCTGCCTCATCCTCGACACCTCATCCCTCAACTTCCAATACCACTCAGCCCACTGCATAAGGAGTCGAAAGAATTCACGCAACCGGAGATGGTACGGAACTAGAAGGGACCTACCTATTACATCTCTTGTCAGAGATGATATGGCAAGCTTGTAGAGTTCTCTGAGCAACATTCTAAACGCCAATCTCAAACGCTCGTTTCGCTGCTCAAGCTCGTGGGCCAGGGCGTCGTTATTGGCTTGGAGACGCTCGTCCAGGTTGTAAACGACTAGCATACCCGCCCACATGTCCTGGATGGACGCTCTCAGATGCTGCGTGTGGCCGGAGGGAAGAGGGGGTTGGTTGAGCGATTGGGGGAAGTTGAATTGTTGAGGTGGTTCGGGCAGGGGAGCCTCTTCAGGCCGAAGAACCGGTTCGAGTTCGGGCTGAGAAGCAGGCTCAGGCTCATGAACATGTTCAGGAGGTTGGTACATGTACGGAGGTTCGTATTGATTGAGGAGCGCAGACGGAAAGGGGGCTCGAGGTTCAGAGTAAACCAGCGGCACCTCTAGGATCCCCATGTCGGCCTCGGGAACTCGTCCGGGTAGAGGCACCTCTAGGATCTCCATGTCGGCCTCGGGAACTCGTCCGGGTAGAGGCACCTCTAGGATCTCCATGTCGGCCTCGGGAACTCGTCGGGGTTGAGGAAAAGGTTCAGGCTGACCAAGCCCAGACGGACCGGAGCTGGGGCCCGAGCCGGAGCCAGAAGCAACTGGGGGGTTTGCATTGCTCCCGGTCTGGTTTGACATAGTGGTGTTCGTCTCTCTTCCACCGAACGCACGTGCCCTGGCCTCTTCTATTTGGTTCAATGTTAACTTGTAGATTTACTCAACCCAGAGGTTAGCACGTTCGATCGGGGAGTTATTACCTTATGGATACCTGTAGCACGGAGAGTCGGAGAAGAGCATTCATGGATGTGTAGGTAAGTACACGCTGAATTGGTTATCTTGTTGGGGTATGATTTTCCGGAAGAAAGATTCAACTATGACAGACGTGGTGATCTTCGGAACGGGGGGACACGATGCGTCGGTGAAGAATCGAAAGGAAAGTAAAAAGCTGGAGACTCATCTGTTTACTTTTCCCAACTTTGGGGACCCACGTTCGATTCTTCTTGCTCTATTTCCCTATCACCTGCCGTCGAGCTCGGTGGTTTCATGTTGTAAGAAAGAGCACCCGTCGTAACCGTTTGGTCAAAGAAGGTTTCCTGAAGCAACTACAAGTCTACAACCGACGTCGATGGCTGTTATCATCCATCGTGTGCAGTTAGCCAGAAAGCAAAGCAGGCCTCTTCCGACCTCTCATCCGCCCCTCAAGCTCGGCATCAAGCAACTTCGAAGCAAGCTCATTCCTCTGGTCCTCCAGAGCCTTTTGTCGATCCTCAAGTGCCTCCTGAGCAGCCTTGATCTCCTCGTTCGCAGTCTTGATCTCCTCGTTCGCAGTCTTGATCTCCTCGTTCGCAGCCTTGATCTCCTCGTTCGCAGCCTTGATCTCCTCGTTCGCAGCCTTCATCTCCTCGTTCGCAGCCTTCATCTCCTCGTTCGCAGCCTTGATCTCCTCGTTCTCAAGCCGAAGCTGCTGGAGTTCTCTAGTCATGGCTTCCTTCTCTGTCTCGGACTGCTGCTTCTCCCTTGCGAGATGCTCCTTCTCCGTCTCGACTTGCTTCTTCAGATCACTCATCTGCTGCTCTACGAGGGCTTTCTGCTTCGTGGTTTCCGCCCTGAGATCCGATGCCGTGGAAATGCTGGCTTCAACCGAGCACGCGATGCCTTCGAGTTCGATGCGTCGGGCTTTCTCTTGGCCGGTGGCGCGGTGGCTGGCGGTCCCGTGCCATCCTCTGTGTGACTGCACGGCTTCTAAGATGTCCTGCAGTTCACCGTTGAGGTAGTCGGCGGTCTTTTCGAGCGTTGAGAGGTCCATTTTGACGATGGCATCCAGCCAGTAGCTAGATTGAATTCCGTCAGCGCGTTTGTTTTGGTACCAACTTCGAAGCGCTGGATGCACTTACCTGACTTGGTTGAGAGATCAGTGTGTGCGAGTGGTAAAAGTGGAAGGTGGCTCCCAAGTCTGACGGGAGAATAGAAATTTGCAGGAAACTGACCCGGAAGGCAGAGTGAATGGGAGGTGAACGGGAGGTCGCGTGCCAGGCGGCAAAAACACCAGACAGCGACGCGGCAGACGAGTAGCCTCTAGAGTCTTCAGTTTGATTATGTCCAGATTCGCATTCACTGTGTACTTGCCTTTCATAATCGTCGCCTTCCACAATGTCCCCTTTCACCGATCCAGTGCCACTGGCCTGTGCGCGTTGTGTACCTATATCCTTGACTCCATGCCAGTCCTAATTCTATACCTTGTGCTTCCAAGTGAAGGCCTGCTGCTGTCGTCTTTCCTTCCTTTTGGCCCACTCTTTCCGCACCTTGTTTCCACTGGACTGGATCGGACTTTGTAAAGCAGGCACTCGCATCAACTATACCAGAAAAACCAGTGAAGAAACATCAGGAACGACAGAGATGCTCCGTGAAAGATCAACAGCCAAATTCGACCGTAGCACATCCCTTCGGAAGATGGAAAGAGGATTGAAATCCCCGTTATCCATCCCTGTTGTAATGTTTGGACCTGGGTTGGCAACCTATTTCCTGACTTTTCTCCAAGCCGCCAGTCAAGGACTTCCACATGATTGGAATCACTTCGTTTCAACTCTCAAGCCCTTCTTCCAAGTATATGTATATGTGCAGCCGCAGCACTTTCCCTTCATTTATCTAGGTCAGCAAGCAATCGGATATCATGCAGACACAAAATGTCTTCAAACAATGTCAATATCCCATCGCCGCCATCGGATTCGGACATAGATGACGTAGTTTTTGAGCTCCAATTTGCCCAGCGCCTTATTAGCCGCCCCAAGGTCAACATCGAACTAGTCAAGCACATAATCGGAGATGCAACAACCAAATGTTCTGGCCTGAAGAAAGAACACGACGCCGCTCTGGCAGCGCAGGATGCGGCCGACACAGAGCGCAACACGGCCAAAGAACAGTACGATGTGCTCGAAGAGGAGAACGAGAGACTCAGTGAGCGGTATAACGCCTTGAAGGAGCAACATAAAGGCCAAGGGCCCAACATCAAAGTGCAAGATACGGACATGGATTTGCGGTGCGAAAACTTGACGCGACAATCTGAACAACTTCGACAAGAGCTTGATGTTGCCATACAAGGGCGAGACGCAGCTTTAAAGGAAAACGGGGCATTGAAGAGAAAGCTGGACGATGTGGCGAGGAGAGCAGCTAGCGCGGAGAGAGCCCGCGACAATGCACGTGCGGATCTGGAGTCTACCTGTAAGGAGAATGACTGGGAGGCGAGAAGGTCAAGGAGCCTCAGGAGTAGCCCAGGGCCCATCAGGGGAAGAGGCGGCCGTCGTAAGTGCCAATTTCATATCTTGATATCTTGGGTTCGAGAGGAGACAAGTAGATGTACATGTACTGATTGTAGGTATCTACGCCATGCCATGCAGCTTGGGAACGTTTCCACACTGCTCGGAGATCTCAATCGCCGCATTCGCGTGGAAGCCAGGAGCCTAGCCTGTCGTACGAACCTGATGCATGACTCCAGGACATGTGTTTTCATTAGATAGAATATCATTGATACCTACGGAAAAATAGAAGGGAATCGGGCACCGGAAAGCGTCTTGACCTATCGGAGTCAGGTTTGTCTGGGATTTTAAAACATGGGGGCACGCACAGGTATCTCAAGTATGCCCAACAAAAAATGGAGTCGAGGTGATTTAACAAGGGAGACGCAAACCTAGGTATAGTGAAGTTGAAGATGGTTGAGGGCAGAGCATATGCGGAATAACGTACCTCAGAATCCCATCCCGATCGTCTCAACTCTTAAGCAATCGTAGAATAATCCACCGTCATGTCGAACCAGACTTCAACAAGCTTCGGCACCCGTTGTATCCAATATCCGCACAAGGGCAGTTGTCTCCAATATCGCGCCCAGTTCTCTCCTGACTCGGTCCTCTCAGCAGCAGCAAAGTCACCTCCCACATATTTATCAAACACGTCCCTTTCAAACACCAAGGAGGTCTCTCTCAGTTGGCCGCGATACGCCATAACCGTATCGTCCATGTATCCAAGTAGTTTGTTCTTGACCGCCTCATTCGCCGTCCTATCCTCGGGCGGCGCCTCGATGACGTCGAGGATATTATTCGTCGGCCACTCCCAACGTGCGCCCGCTCGTCTCGCCGCCAAGGCAATTACCTGCAACTTCCTCAACCCGGGAAACGCAACCGGAATCCTGCCCATCAGCGCGGCGTACGCCTCCCAGCCCGGTTTCAGCTTCAGCTGTTCCTGCGCGAAGATGGAGACAGTGTTGGTGGTAACGGTAAACACCAGACTCGTCACCATGGCTGCGCTCTCTGGCACAAGCAGCCGCTCGGTATACAGCACCGTGGCACCTGTATTGATATAGAATGTGTTCCGCGCATACAACACCTCGACCGCCTCCCGGTACACCTGCCGACAGGTCAACAGCAGACCCATGACGTCGGCGCCAATGGCGCATGTGGTTTCGGGGTGCAGGTGGCAAGCCGTCGGTGGAGGGCCGCCGAGGCCGCATCGGTCAAAGGCAGCATGGACGTGAGGGTCGCGGTGGCAGGTACTCGCGCGCCAGGCCCAGCGCTCCTCGTGGAAGTAGGCGCCCTCGGTCGTGTGGGGACGGCCGGTGGCCTGGGCGTAACGCATGTCGACGTGAAGACCCTGACGGTTGGCGAGGACGAGGAGGTAGATCTGGTAGCGCAGCTCGTAGGGGAGGGTGAGGAAGGTGGTCGTATCGGGTCGGTCGGGCGAGGCAACGTGGGAGGCGGAGGGGACGGCGGTTATTATGGGACTGCGGCGGGGAGGGAGCGTCGGGAGGAGGTCGAGGGCGTGTGGTCTTCGGTCATGGTCGACGTCGGCGTTGTCGTTGTTATCATTGTCCCGGTCTGGCTGCTGTTTCGAGCGTTGCCGCGAGATTCGGGGGACCATGCGCCGGAGTCGGTCCATGTTGATGTCCTACTCCGGTCTGTTCCAGCGTGACCGTGCCAACGATGGCTGTAATGGCGACGGGAACGCCTCTGAGCGACTGCGGGGTTGACGCGGGGGCTGAAGGGTGGCTTGACGGCAGGGGCAGTTGTAGTTAGCCAATCATGCTACTCCTAATTCCCAAAAGGGAAGTCGAAAGCGGAGCACCGCTGTTCGTAGCCCCGCAATGGCGTCCCGTGTTACTGATAGTGATGGGACTGGAGTCTTTGCCGGGCATCGTGTTTCCTTTCAAAGTTCGGCAGAACCTCCCCTGTTTGCACTATGCCGTCTATCCAAGTCTAGGTAAGTCTTGATCCAACGCCTTCACCGGGAGCACTGTTCTCGCCGACGCCTCTCCCCAACAATTCCAGCCATATCATTCTTCCTCGACAATCCTCCAAACTAGAATTACGGCTATGGCAACCACCGATGATGGCGGACGTATTAATGTGCTTGCCGCCGCCGACCCCTGCCCGCCGCACAACTCCGGTTAAATAATCTGGGATTCATTTGCTCGTTGCTAAGTACACTCCTCATTCTGGGCGTGCCCATGGTGTGTACCTCATCTATCCGCTACCTAGACGGCAGATTAAAACAAGAACTCAGTGAGCAGCTAACATTCAGGCTTTTATCGGCGTCAGATGTGAACGCCGAACGTGTACTTCCCGTCAAAATGGCATATGCAAGATAATATTACGCTTTGGTCATAGAACGAAACGCCTAGGAATGTGAGCCAAAGGTCTCGAGCTAACAAACAGACCAGTGTCCATCCAGACTGTTGCCATGGTTTGCCTGGCAGGCGGAGATCATATCAACTAGAGAAGACGACATGAACATGGAGGAGAAATTACAAAGTTTCCATTCAGCATCCATCAAACCCATACACGTACCTCTATCAGTCAGGCAACACACAAGTTCAGTCCAAACGCGTAGTCCCAAACAACCGATTACCCGTATCCGTTCCTCCCCTCCCGGTGAACTTATTATCCGACACCCTCAAGGCCACCAAGTGAAACTTGCCATCACTCCTCAAGACCCGTCCCAATTCATGCTCTGCACCCGTAGCCTCCACCTGCACGACGCCAGCAACCACCACAAGGCGGATATCCTTCCCTTCTTCACCCATGGCACGAATCCGCTCACGGAACTCCAGCACCGTCTTCCCGTTGTTCACCACCGAGTCCACCAAGATGATGGTGTGTTGCTTGCAAAGGTGGTGAGGCTTGACATCCTCCGGCGCCTTGGCGTGCAAGAACATGGCGAGCGGGAAAGCGTCGTTGACGCCAAAAGCCATGGGCTCTCCGCCCCTCATCAGGGCAACGATGGTTGTGTCCTGTTCGTGGAGGAGGCGATGGCCGATGGTTTTGTGGCCTTGAACGTGAGGGATGGAGTATTCTTCTAGACCGACAAGGGAGGTGATGAATTCCGTGGCTAGATACCAGCCGATGCGACGATGTGCTTCCCTCAGCGCAGGGCCCGAGATGTTGGCGTCGCGGGTAGGGGTCGTCATGAGCTTGGCGGAGGGGCGGTCGGCGGCGTGCAAAAGGCTGGAGGGAAGACGGCCGAAAAGGAATTGGTTGAAGGCGCTAGCTGGGTCGAGGAGGTCAATCACGGGAAGCAGGGCGGTGTCGAGACGGGGAGTGACGGTGTGTGGGATGAGTGTTTGGCGCAGGTTGTGGTCGTGGGGTGGGCCGTTAATGCTGAGTTGCTCAATGGCCGTGGACAGAGCGTCCTCCATTGACGCACTCCTGGTGCGTTCGTCGCCTACGACCACAACGCCTTCGTCAGCAGCCTGGAGCATGGGTAGATCCAACGGGCTATCTCCAAAAGCCACCACACGAAGATTATGAGGAGGGCCTCGAAGGCGGTTGACGACGGCTTCTTTGGACTTATCGGTGATGATAAGCCTCTCGTCGATGCCCCCGCCCCCAATGACCTTGACGTACTGTCCCAAGCCTTGTTCCTCTATCACATTCTCCCATATCTGGCGTAGCCCACACGTTACCACTAAAGCCATGACGTGACCATGAGTTTTGACACGGCGGAGGAGGGTTAGAAACTCGGGATAGAGGGCAGTCTTCTTCGCAACATCATTGCACAGTTCCTCGAAACCTTTCACCTTACTGTATGACATGGCCACCCGGCGGAAGGCCTCATAGGTATAGCCATGTTCACGGAAGATGTCTTCGGCTGGGGTCGACACCTGCTGGCCAACATCTCTCTTTCGACTGGACTCACGCAGACGCTTCCAAAACTCTCTGCCAGTATCCTCGGCCGTGAGAGTCTTGTCTGCGTCAAACACCAGAGCCGTGGTGATTTTGGTATCGCGGCAAGCCCTGACGTTGGCTAGTACCTCGTCCACTGTGGCAAGCACTCGTACGTGGTTGTAATGCTCTGATTCCGTGCGGTACTCGTGAAGCGTCTTTGAAATCTCGCGAATCGGAAAAAAGGCACTCTCCAGAGGGACAAGATAAATTCCCGCGTCCTTTGCTACGGCGTCTAGCTGTCGCATTTCCTCCTCTTGCCACTTATGAAGATGTGCGGGTGTCACTGGCTCGCGCTTCCTGGTCTGGTCCCGTTGTCGACGTCGGCAGAGTGTCTCGGCAGCCACCTGAAGGTAGACGATGTGTGTAAAGGTGTCTTGGTCGGCCTTTGTCCAGACCACGGTTCCCTGCTCACTGTCCCTGGGCCAAAACATGTAATGTCCGGCAACAAGAGCGGCCAGGCCCGTCTTCTGGCAGTCGTCACGTATCTGGGTGATGGCGAGCTCGCGGTACCGAGTTTTCTCTTGTTCGCTCAAGGTGTTGAAGTCGTCCAGGCCACGGTCTGGGCCCATCAGAGAGGCAATGACTGCGGAGCCTTCGTAGATGGCAAATGTATGGCTCCATGTGGGAAGTGACTTCTTGAGGTTCTCGAGGAAGGTCGACTTGCCGGAGCCGGGGAGGCCATAGATGCCAATGACGGTAGGATTGGGGGTAGTGGGAGTCTTGACGGTGACTGTTGTTGGAGATTGGTCAGCTTGGGAAGACATGGTAATAAGAGTTGCGTGTATGGCGTGGTGAAGGACAAGGTTGGAGGCTTTCTGGTAGACAACGACAACAAGGCACAGGGCGTGCTGGTGTTAAATACCTATATCCCAATGGCCGCATCACGTCGACTGTAAAAGACCTGACTATGCTGGCGGTGTTTGCCATGCTCTTGGTGCTGTTGTTCGTGTAGGGAGCATTCATGTTGACGGGGAGTTGTGCCGTGGGGCGTATGTGTGAGGCCTACTGTTTGGGCATTGAAGTGCTTTATAGCTGTGGCATACACGTAGAGGTGTGGTGCTGTCGGCGGCATGCTTGATGATTGTCGAGTGAGGTGGTTGTCCGGCGTGGTGGTCCGTCGGTGTGCTAAGTAAGGTATGTCTGCCTCCGTAAAGGTGTGACGACCCGTGACAGAATGCGAGTACCCGTCCCCAACCCTGCCGGCAAAACGGCGGCACCATCAAGGTTCTCATCATGCAGCATCCACTCCTGACTCTCTCTTCAGTTCAGTTTACCAAACAGCCACTTTCTCTTCCTACCAACCCACAGCAACACCCACAGCAACGCCACACAGTCGACTGTCTGTCGCAGCCTCACAATCACGTAAGCGCCATCTTCTTTGTGTCCTGTCTTTCTAACCCTTTTGCACCATGCTAACCGTACTCCTAGGAGACTCTCTATCCGCGCGACCAAAGCGACGCCGACACACACTTCGGCCATCCGCCCAAGACCCGACAAACAATGCGGCAACCCACCCGTACAGCCATGGACGCCGTCCTCCACCGCCTCCTCAACAGATGGCACGCCGCCCTCTCCCTTCCTCGCCAATCCCCATCGTCCTGGTACCGCGCCCGACTCCTCGAAGAGCTCCGTGAGCTGCGCTCTTCCACCACCACTCTCAGCCGACTCAGCGAGACAGCCGACGTCTTCTTCTCCATAAGCCGCGCGCGGTACGATGGCTTTCCCGTACGCACACTTCCTCCTTTCTCCCTGGCGCGTCATGGTGTGCCCATGGTGTACATGGTGGCCAAGTTCACACTGAGGTGGGCGTTCTACAGGACAGCGGCGAGGTTGTGTGGAGCGAAGGAGTGGAAAGGGGTGAGGGAAGTGATCAACCCGGCCAAGGATCATAAGTTGGGCGAGGTGTCGGCACGTCACAGCATTGATCCAGACAAGTTCCGTAGCACCGGCAGCATGTTGCGGAGGGTTTGGCCATTGCTGCCCTAGACTCCCTTGTCCTTGTCCTACCTAATGTCTGCAACAGAGCAGCTCCAGTATGTGTCTGAACGAGCGACACTCAACAGCGTTCCACCAGGCTGGCACTGCGCTTTGCTGTCAATCGCCTATTTCACATACATCTTCTCGAAGCCCACCGTCTGCCACTTCCCCGCGTTTGTATCAAGCGTCACGTTCGTCCCCACCGTCTCGCCGCCCTTCAAACTGCCAGCCTCAACCTTTCCACCCGCAACCGGTCTCTGCAGATGGTTGTCTCCAGCAAGCACGGTGAAGTTTGCCAGGGGCAGATCCCAGCCGTTGCGGGTGGCTACGCTGGGCGAACCGAAGAACTGGGCATCGATCTTGGACTTCGTGATCGAGAGGTGGAAATACCCGCGGTAGTAGCCCTCTTGCCATTGCAGTTCTGGGTTGCTGTCAACCTTGGTCTTGGTTCCCTTTTGTACGGTGGCGATGTTGCCTTTGGGGCCGGAAGAGGTGACGCCCGTTCCGGCGAACTCGACACCGATGGCTCCCGAACCGGTGGTACCATCGTAGGGCTTGGTGCCGAGCCAGGCGAGGTCGGAAACCTAGAAAGGGCTGTCAGAATGGCAGGAAGGAAAGTAACGAGGCACATGGACATGGAACTCACCCAGTTCTGGTGGCTGTCGCCGGACAGGAAGATGTTGTCCGAGATGCCGTTGTCGTACAGATGCTGAAGGGTGCGGTTCCTGCTGGCGACGTATCCCTGAATCATCATGTTAGCAACGCCTCAGAGTTGGTAGAAATAGAGATGCATACACTCCAGTTATCAGTCCCCGTTAATGCGCCCTCGGCATCCAGAATCCGCGAGAACACAATCTGGTTCCCCACCACTCTCCAAGTAGCCGCTCTCTCCTTGCTCTCGCTCAACTGCCTAAAGAACCACTTCTCCTGACGGCCTCCCATCAGTGTCCTCGACGGGTCATCCCTAATGGCCTCGATATACGCATTATTGTTTCCTCCACTTGTAATACTGCGGTCGTAGTTGCGAGTGTCGATCATGATAAGATCCATCAGCTTGCCCATCTTGAAGCTACGCCAGATACGCAGGTTATCGTCGAGGTCCACCTGGCGGATCGGCATCCACTCAAAGTAGGCACGCACGGCGTGGATCTTGCGCGTGTCGACGCTGATGGAAGGACCGTCGTTTCGGAAGGAAGCCTCGGTGTTGTTGAGCGCCGAGAAGCCATCCCGGTAGCCGTTGTTGGCAAATTCTGCAGGGGCAGCGTGGTTAGATGCTGGATAGAACATGGGACGTGCAACGGGACTAACCATGATCATCCCAGGTGGGAATCCAGGCGTAGTTCTGGGCCAACAACTGCAGGTCGTTGTCTGTTCGGTACTGTCCATGGCGTGTTCGGTAGTCGTACAGAGTGAACAGCTTGTTGGCGGGCTTGTGTGCTCTTGGGCCGCCTGAGGCATCTTCGTAGAAGTAGTCGCCGAGATGGACCACGAAGTCATGCTGGTCTTTACGGGCAGCGTTGCCGTAGACGTTGAAGAAGCCCTTGGCTAGAGGTAGACAAATCGGTTAGTTCGCTTGCATGAAACGCAACATAGCAATGACATCTTCCTTGTCTGCAGGGACATACGGTAGTTTGAGCAAGAGAATACAGCCAGCTTGACCTCATCGACATCGGCATGCTCAGCCGGCGCGGTCTTTGTCCTCCCCACAGGACTAGTGTTGTTGGAGCCGCAGACGTTGAACTGGTAATTGTACTGTGTCCAAGGCTTCAAGCCTTGAGCTTCGACCTAATTTAATCACTGTTAGCTGCCTCCTCCTCCCACCATTTCGAGTGCCAGAACCAACATACCTTGACCGTAAAGTCAATATCACTGGTCGTGTACGCCTTCCCGCTGCTTTTCGCCTGGCCTTTGTGTCCCTTCTCCACCTCCCACACATTCCACTCAACACAAATGGGGTTCGCATCGGCTTGGATGTACTTCTCCGTCTCATGGCTGTAGAGGTCCACCGTCCCTGAAACGGTCGCGTCGCTCTTATCCGACTCAGCGGTGGGCGCCACGCGAGTCCAGAGAATCACCGAGTTGGAGTAGGGGTCTCCGGAAGCAACACCATGGGTGAAGTTCAGCTCCGAAGGCTGGTAAGCGACCGAGGAGCGTTTAAGCGTGCGGGCAGTGATGATAGGTAGAGAAAGCCCGAGGTTGACGTGGTCGGGGCGAGCGGAAGGGGCGCGGTAGTTGAGATTGCCCTCGAAAGAGGCGGATGCAAGAGGGAACAAGGCCGCGAGGCCGAGAAGCGAATACATCGTGACAACCGAGGACCACGAGCGGTTGGCGGATTCAAGGTCGACGGGAGAAGTCGGTGTGGGTGGTGAAGGCTTTTATGATATTTTGCCGTCCATGATGTTCTGCACATCGAAATCGCGAGAGTAACATCCGTCCAGGAATAGAGTAGAGGTATGGGTGCGCAATCGGATGTTTCGGTGCCCGGGGAAGCGGCGACCAGACTCTCGTGGATGGATTCACCCGCACCACAATGGGAAAGCGATCATCATTCCTGTGAAGGCATCTTCAGGAACGCCCGCGGGCCGTTGGAACGTGCCATTAGCGTGCCGGGTAGATGTTGCGAATCGACGAGGAACGTGGCGGTCCAAGCATGGCATTGCCCGTTACACCCACGGTAACCCGCAATCCGCGTGCCGCTAGAACGAGAAATCACTGGCTGATATGAAAAGAAGTGAATTGGCTGGGGCAGATGCATTTGGCGATAACACGTGCACGGATTGGTTCAAAGTCATGAGGATGACGATGCATATTTCCTCGAGGACGACGTACTCGAGGGTGGTGGGTGGCTTTTATGGCTGGGCGCCAAGGCTCTTCCCCCCTGAAGGCACCCACCACACCCTCGAGTAGCGGCTTGGGGGGGCATGTCCATTCAGGACGCGGGGGTCTCGTACAGAAGTTGGGTGCCACTGAAAGTCGTGGGTTGGTGACACTTCCCATTAGAATTAACCCGATTGGAAGCAATTCAAGGTAGGGATTTAGGTGAAAGAGATCAAGATAGTTGGTTGACATCATCATCTGTCCGAGTTTCTTTTTCTTGTCCTAGCGAATTCAATCTCGTTGTCGACATTTCTTGGCCGATTTTCTAAAGTCCAGTCGTCCTATCCACGTGCTAGGTATCATTTGGGCATGTTGCCGGCCGGCAGCTCGTGCACTGTTCATTTTGCCAAGACAGAAGTAATGGTCTGTGTTCACTATCCCTGCTTGTTATTCGATGATGGAAGGGAAAAAAGAAAAAGAAAATAAAAAGAAAATTAAAGAGAAAGAAAACAGAAGGTCGTTGCTTCATTACTTTATTACGTTATTGCTTTATTACTACGGTACTCTATAATTTTTAAGATTGAGGTTGAATTAGCGTTGGAATTCGAACATTACCCTTTGGTTAGGGTTTTTTCTTCATCAAACGGGCATAGGACACGCTTTGGCCACCGTACCATGAGGGGACATCGCAATGTAACCATCAACGGCACCAGAACGCTTGCCTCAAGATGACGTGTGAACCATCGATGCCTATGCTCTGAGAAATAATCACTCATCAAGGGCCCGATGACGTCGGACTGTGGTCGATGGTGATGCGCCGGTGGACAACAGGTGTAAGGTGTTCACCACTGGAGACCATCGACGGGAGTGGCATCCGAAGCAGTTCGACTGGTTGTCACTCATCTGGAGCCTTTGATGATGGCCATGAGAATGTCAAAGTGATATCAGAGGTACATCAGACCTCGCACGTCTTTTGTGGGAGATGGAGACCGAGGCACGCCACGGTATATGGACAGTAACTGGGCCAGGCACGGCTTCTTTCAGTCTCAACCTCTCTCCTGCATCTTCTGCGTAACCTCTAGCTCCATCGTACCAGACAAACAGTTGCCGCCGTCGCCCATTACCCCTAGCTCGATACCTTATCCAGAACGCCTTCAAGATGGTCATGTACAAGACCGGTCAGACTGTTCGCTATAAACCCGTGGGAGGTAAGTTCTGATACCAATGCCATGCTTCTGTGCGATTTTTGCGCAATTCACTGACATTTCGGATCAAAAAGGGCCCTCGTCGAACACATCCGAAAGCGTTGGCAAAATCATGGACGTCTTGACCGAGCCCGGCCAGCAAGCCGGCCGCAACGTTAATGCCAGCCCAGAAACCCCGAGATATGAGGTATGTTAAGTCGAGTCGTGGTACTGTAAAGTACTTACCTAGCAGACCAAGGGGTGGAAGCTAGAGGCTCTTGGACCATTGATGCTGACAATGGTGGATTGGGTGCACTGCAGATCCAAAACTTGAACACGGGCAAGTCGACCACCATTTATGAGGCCAACATCCTGGGAATCTCGCGTTAGAAACAACACATCATCGAAACAGGGAGATCTTGTATGATAGGCATGCGTGTGAAATCAATTGCGTTTGGGTCTTCATTTCCAAGGAGGACAACTGCGCCCACAAGTTTGGGGCAGTGCATGCTGACTAGCGTAAACACCGGCCCGCAAACCCGAGACGGCATGGAAATTCTACGCAGTATATCTCCTAGGTAACAGTCTTATATTTTCGTTGTGTGTTTGTGGTGATGTCCTCAGTTCGATCGTTGTTGCACATGGGCCCCTTGCTTGGCAGTGTCGATACCTACAATTACTGATGTGCATTCGATGTTGGCGATGCGACGACACGGAACACAACGGCATTTGCCGAGCTGGAGTAATAATATTGATGAAGCTACATACCTTCAACGGTCACTGGTAGGATAGAAATGGTGCATTTCAGGACTTCCTGGATGGTATCAAGCATTGTAATGTACAGGTATGGAGTTGGATTGTAGCTAGGTAGGAAGCGCGAAAAAATGCCACCGAGGAACCGGCGGAGAAGAAGGCATGAATAAGCAGTTGCGCCGTTGAAGAACCATGCAATAGCTTGGGCTCTGTTTCTATAAAGGCCCGAATTCCCAATGCAAATACCCAAGCCGATAAATGTGAGGAATCAGAATAGGAGAAGCGAACTCTATCCAACCGTAGACAATGAAGTGGGGGCTATAAGACAAAACCCGAAAAGAAATTGTAAAATAGGGGGAAGAGAATGGAAGTGGGAGAAGATAAGGGCAAGGAAAAAAGCCAATCCCAGAAAAAAAGAACCGAAAAGCAAACACCGGAGCACCGTTGTCCTTCGCCATCTAAAACCCATTAAAGTCATCCATGAGAACGGAACAATCGAAAGCGATCAAGCCAAGACAACTGCCCTGCTCTCACAACCATAGAAGAAACCTTTCCTCTGTTCATACCCAATGCACACTCCCACTCTCCTCCACGTCTCTTCAGGTCCAGGATTTCTTTGAAGCAACAACATTGCCAGCTCTCCAAGCTCAAGGCACATCAACTCCGTTTCATCCCCATCTGCCAAAGCGACACTGTCACCCTTCTTGTCCCCAAAGTAGCCGCCAGCGGGAAGAAGATAATCCAACTGCCCCACCACCTCGCCGCCATGAGCGTCTTTTGAGACTATGCGACCATCAACGTAGTTCCTTGAATGGAGGTCTTGGCCGGGATACTTCTCAAAATTGAAGCCAACACGATCACCGCGCTGCCATTCGATTTCTTCCCATGGTACATCGCGCGAGTGTTCGGAAATGAAGCGGCGGAAGCGGCCTTGGATTTCAATCTGCTTGACTGTGCGGCCTTGTTGCTCGGCTAGTTTGCTGCGAAGGCGAGGGTTGGTGCCGACTTGCTGGTTAGGAGTGGCGGTGGGGGTTATGGGGTTGTAGTCAGAGCTGAACTGACGGACGCCCACAAATTGGAAGTGGGGGGACTGCTTGAAAGCATGTCTCATCTTTGTATTCACGCACAACGGTAATGAAGCCCACGACCATGACGGTGCAACGTCTTGATGACTCCCCCTTGGATCAACAGAGCTTGCAACCGACCACGACAAGTGCCTTGCCAGATCCTCTCTCCACAACCCTGCCAAGTATTCCTCGCTCACGCGGGTTTTACCGCCTCCGTCCATCTTGGCTTCGAGAAACCGGACGGCAAGACCCGATATGGCGAGGAACCGATCGGCCGAGTGAGCGAGGTCACGCCGCGTGTAGGCTTCGACGATATCGAGCCATTCTTGGTCGATGCTCTGGAAGTCACCGATACGACAGACGTCAAGGAATCGTTGCGGCGGACTCCATGATTGGTCTTCTGAGGCACAGACAGGCGAAGGAAGGTCGAGGGGCGAAGACTCGACGGTTTGGTGCTCGGGGCAGGACCAGTACCAGCGCTGACCGGTCCAGTAGAGGATTCTGGGCGAGAGACGCTCCTCTTGGAGGGTCCAGGCACGTTGCGAGGCTGGAGGGTCGAGGCGGACCTCGTGGAGGGGCTTCTGGGTGTTGCAGAGGAAGTGGTTGCGCAGCTTGCAAGGCTTAGGTTCTTGTAGCCACGCGAGACGGTCGTGCAGCATGGGTTCGGTTGCTTTTGTGCTGGAAGACGCCAGTAGGGTGAATGCTGCGTTGCCGTAGACTTCGTGCATCAAGGAAGCCTCGGTATCCCAATCGGTGCCTTTGGGGATGCAAACACTGTCGATCCAGATGTATTTGTAGTGCAGTTCCTCGGTGATGGCAATTGCATCTTGCATTGTTTTTGGTAGAAGCGATCGAGCAAAGGGATTCGTGCGTTCTGCCACGGGGACGCCGTTGATCGTTTTGGTAGCGGCGCCCTTGATCCTGGCCCATTCCTCTGCGGGCATTGCGGTGGGATCTCCCCAAGAGTAGCTGAGGACGACATAGTCAACCAAGTCAGAAGGACCTGGTATCACTTGGACTTTGCCATCGGGGAGGATCTTTAGAAGCCACGACGGATTTCTGCTGTTCCAACGGTATCTCGACGAGCACTGGTGGTTCTCATGGCAGTTGGTGACGACTTGACGGAGCTCTTCAAAGTTGGGTCGAAGCATGGAGGCTGGCGAAGGTCCTTTGGTCTTTTTCCCGACAGCAAGGCACGGCTTCTGGCTTAGGACGACCGTTGCAGAGAACAAAAGGATTCCGGATGGTTTCTCAATGGTAATCAGGAGACTCTCGCCTCCATGCCGTATATCTAGAGCTACTTGGACTGGCCACTGCTTATCCATGTCTCGTAGACGCTCGGCATCCCGGCCTGTGATCTGGTCTAGCAGGAGAGCACGGCGGACAACTTGGCAGGCGTCGCAGTTGGACATCCTCGCACACATGTCGAGCTCGATGTAGCTGTTGTGGATGATGCGTTTTGGAGAGGTGCCCTTGTGGTTTGGATCCTTCCTCCTCTCCGCCTCTGCCCACCGAAGGAGGTAGGTAATCTGGTCACATCCACGGCATTGTAGCTGGCCGTGTTCATTGGTCTTGACGCGAAGGAGGTCTTGTGCTTGTGGCGATGGCACGCGATGGTAGACATGGTGTTGATAATGCTCTTCTTGAATGGTGTTGCAGTGGCGGGACCGGCAAGAGTCTAATAGCTGGCTCTTCCGACTGTAGAGGCGACGGCCGAGGCGATGTACCCAGTAGGAGGCCGTTGTTGGTGTTTCCATCATGGTAGGGGTCATGACTGGCAGATGATCCGGTGTAGATGGGGACATGAAGGTGGAACGGGGGCCTGAGGCAGGAGGGCGAGCCCATCCATTTGTACTAAATCCCCAGTCAAGTCCAAGATCGGACGAGGTCATGGTGTAGCAGGGACCAACAATGGCCGGAGCCGTATGTGATGAACCGGCGGCGGCGCACATTCTCTCCTAGAGGTATCCTCCCATCTCCTCGGTATGGCAATGGTTCGACTCGGCTCGACTGTGGTATGGCTTGGCACGGCGGTGACGTCGTGAAACTACGAGCCAGTCACACTTACGTGTGTATGTGCCTGTCCTTGTGATGCTCCCGCCCATTGTAGGTGTAGGCGCCCTCAGCCCTAACCGCCTGCTGTGCCAGTGTGTCCAGTGTGCACCAGTATCGCGAAGATTCGGGGTTGTCGAGGGAGAGCTTGGACTGGACAGCGGATTCTGGTCTGGGAAATGACTGGGTCCACCCGAGCGTGGCTCATTGTTGCGCGTTGGGTCAATTGTCAAGGGTCGGCGCAAGAAGCGGTTGGGGTTCTTCTGGTTTCGATAAAGAAGTCATTACCTATGCTATTCAGGTTGGGATCGAGTTTCCGTGCCGCGCCGCGCCGCGAGGTCGGGGGGCGGAGCAACAAAGAACGGGTCAGAAAGGGAATAGCACATACCGGTGCGGCGGGGCATTCCGGATCTTGGAGTCAATGCCTTCGGTGTCGCTGTCATTCTTTTTGCTCGGTGACTCTTCGCTGGATGCGTGGAAGTGGGGGGCTGTTGATGATGGTGATATATCTTCGATTGGCGAGAAATGTCCATGTTGTAGTAGGCATCATCATTATTGGATGCGGACGCGAATTGGCTTTCTTGGATTGGATTGACCTGGACTGGGTGACGGAAAGAACAATGGCGGGGATGACGGGTCGGGTGGCCTAACGACTTTCTAGGCAGGGGTCACCACCACCTGGTAATCTGCGCTGGGGCATGTTAGGTAGGTGCCGATGTGGTGTCACCGACGAGGAAGTGGGGTTATCATCCGAACTAACACTTGCTAGCACTAACACTAACACCAACACTAACAGACCTGACTGCTGCGCAACACCAACGGCGTATATTACCTTATGGTTGTCCGACACTCTTCGATCGGGAGGAAACTAAACTTTTAACAAAAAAATGCCCAAGTACCATTAACCGCCAGGATACGAACCCTGCATAGTCATGGTGAAGGGATGATAACCTTTAGTCTTTTTGCGTGGTTCGGTAAACCGTTAACGATCTCCTGATGCTGGGGATAATGCGGTTGTGTGGTTCAGAGTGCAACTGCGGCATGGCGTTAGCGGTTAACCGCTGTTAGTGCCGGGCCCAATTATGGCATGAGGTGGTACCTTAGTTTTGGGTGGATTTCACGCCACCGCCCGTACCGGTTTTTGGACCCCTTACCAGGTTAATCCTGGCCGCACGCGTCCTTTACGGCACGCCGAATGATTCAGACCACATCCCGGACACTTCCTAACTCGGAGTGTGTGGTGCCGCGGTGCGGTGTAAGCTGGGTGGTGAGGTAAGGCGGACGGGTGTCAGCTCCGTTATATGCTCCAGCATGGAGGCGGAGGTGAGCCCGGATGGTACTGCTCCCGTCAACGGGCACGGTCGAATGGAAACATGCCGGACCGAAAATGAGGGTATGAGCCTCCTTCAACTTCAAAAAGCCGTTATTGTGAGTTTACGAGTTGGGGGCCGTGACATGAAAGTCGCTCGACGGATTTGGAGCGGGCTGTTCAAGGCGCTCCAGGCTTTCATGTTCTGCCTGTCTTCTGCTCTTGTTTGTTTACTAGGAGACGAAAGCCCAAAGCCATTGCCAAATTGTGGAAATTCCAAGTGTGATGTGGAGAGGGAAAGCCTGGGCTTGGAGACGCCTGAAACAAACTTGAATCCCACACGAATAGCCTCAGTCTGTTGTCCTGGCATGTATCGTGAACCAGATTGTTGATAATCCCAGATATACCTACGGACCTGGCTCCGGGGCGTTGGCTGTCAGAGGGCAACAGGGGTGCCGGCCGGCCCGAGTGACCGCAGCGTCCTCTGCAGCACTCGATCACATCGGAAGACATTGATCAAGACACGGTGCGACATCACACCCCAGAGAGGCGGTTATTACCACGTGCGCGTGGGCGTATGTGCAACGCTCGGATTTTAGGCTTCAGTGTCCGAGTGATTGTTGCTGCGGACGAGCCTGCGTTGAGTTTGGTATCGTATTTCGCTGGTGATGACGACGTGGCTTTCAGCATGTTTTTGCCTAGTCGTGGGTGACAAGTCAGATAAGAACAGTAGTGGTACGCATTCGAGTTGAACTCTGCACATCACAAAGGTCCAGGCAGCAAACAACAGAGTTGCTGTCACACTACAACAGAAGCCGTTGGTTGGTATGGTGTTCAAAGTGAAGCCATCAACGGTCGTCGTGAGGTTCTAGCGTTGAAGGGTTAGCGCCAGTTGAGCACAACATACAAGCGCGCCCCCTTTGTCAGCGTTGCCAACTGTTCACGATTGATGCTTGAGCTGCTTCAGCCCCCATCGATCAACTCCTTTTCCCTTCACCACTCATGATATCGTGAGAACAAAGAAATGAAAAACAGAGACATGACCTAAGCCGACCCCACGTTAAGCCTCCCGGCCGGAAATAGTCACCGTCCGGCCGGTTGGTATTTCCTCCAGTTGCCAATGAGACTGTTTGGCCAAACACGAAGACAACAACAAACCCCGAACATCATTCATCAACGTACGCATTTATGATTCTTCATTTCTAATCATCTCAGAATCGGGCGCGCAGTTCGCAGAAGAGTGCCGAGAACCGACAGCATGATTCGCCATGGAAGTTCTCTTGGCATTGTGGCACAGGGCATCTACTACTACTGTAAAGGTAGGAGGTACCTAAGCGGGGCGGACATGGTGCAGCAGTTCGTACCTGCCGCTGCATGTCTCAAGGCCACCCGACCATAGGCGAGCTCCCGGCCCCGTGTTTCGTTTCTCACTTCTCGGCATTAACCGTGAGTGTGACTCTTCCATCCCTCTTTGTTGTCTTTCTAGAACATCAACACCCCTGCGTGCTCGTCCTACACCGAGACCCAACCCCCCGTCAACACGGTATACGCAGGTGCGGAATGACATCTATTACCTCGGGGAACCAGGGCCTCCAGGCACCAGTCACTCCAGACAGCATGGGGACAGTTCGCACCAAGGCATCCAGCTGACTCAGTCGCGACTTTTAATCTTACTTTCGACATCAACCACAACCAAGTGTTCACCGGGTTCCATTTCTATCGAGGGCAATTGGGGTCCTGTCATCAGTCATCTCAACATAGTCCGTCAATCATCGACATGGCAGTCGAGGACGCAGTCAGTCAGTAGTGTCGCCGCTTCAAGAGTGGTAAGTGATTGGTTACACAGACGTCCAATTGAATGCTAACCACCAATCATGTCCAGTATGTCTTATTCATCCATTCATAGATCTGAGATCGGAGGGCGACCCAAGCGGTTAAGTTGTGCAATGTGAACTTCGTGGCCCAGCCCTACGGCTCACACACAAACAGACTCAGCTTAGGTACTCAGAAGGTTCATTCCTGTGCGGCTGGTTCCCGCTCGGGCGGGAGCTAAAATCCATCATTCCGCGCTTAACCATCATTCTGGATCATCAAGTCAGTACACGAGCGCTGGGAACAGGCTAGCAACGAGCCTGGGTCCGGAATCCCACACAAAACCATCGGTTTCACTCTGCTCAACAGACGCCAAGGCATCGTGATCATCTCAACTGGAATCTTGAAACGCGGGGTGAGTTCATCGGACTGGGGCTCAGACCGAGTATGGGAAATTTATAACCGAGAAAACACCATATGAACAGGGACACGAGCGGTCGACTGTGGCTGACTCCGCTATCCGCGACATATCCAGTCCATATCCAGTCCATATCCTGTCAAATGTTTGGCCCAGTCACGACTTCAACGTCGCTTTTGCGGCAACTCTGGACAACCAACAGAACACCACGAACCACCTTCCCTTCACCGGTACCTGTTCCCGTCGCTTAACATCTCGTCACACGAAGTCGCAAAGAGCCATTGTGGCAGTGAACGATGATGACAAGCCCAGGAGGAGGCGGGTGTGGAGCTACAACCACCCAAGCCTTTCTTCTTGGAGAACGCTAACAACCGGATCTCATCAACCCTCTCTTACTTCACCCATTTTCAGCCTAACATACCCCTCATATCCTTGCGAATGCCATCACCATCACCCATGTTAGTCCAAGTTGGCCTTCTTCTTTCCCTTTCTTCGTCATAGCCCGCGTCCGGTTTGGGAAGCTCCCAGGGAACAGCGCGCTCTTAGGAACAAACCAGGACAGACAGACGTCTCTTTGGGGCCCCTGAGCCCCTGAGCACAGTCCGGCGCCGCCGCAGGACATCAAGGAGCATCATCGAGGGCAACAACCCGGTCACATTCTACCAACCGGACGTTGGTTGGTGTTATTCCTGGGCTGGCCGAGTCCACGTTTTCTGTCCAGTGGCAGGCAGGCCATGACAAGTGCCTTATATACATGGCATCCCTTTCTCAAGTCAACACCAGATCATTCCACTTGTATACTTGCGCTCTGTTTTCCCTACCATCCCAGTTGTCTTATACTATATAACTATAACGTTGTCGTGCGTATCAGATCTTCGCCTGGGGTTAGCATCAGTTTCATCTTCCACCGCTTACCAATCTTCTTTCCCTTCCCAACCATCACCATCCTCGTCGTCGTCATTACTTACCGGTCACACCTACCTTAATCACGCGCATCCCATTAACTCATCGCCATGTACAGAACCAATCACCCTTGGTGGAAGCTCACCCACACTCTCTGTATCCTCGGCCACCTCGGGCTGATAATAGCTGGCGTCGTGGCCTTCATACACAACCTGCAGAGCGAGGCCGACAACCTAGACACCACATCACAGCAACCAACGACAATAGTCATGAATATGTCGGATGACCAAACCGTTATTAACTCTGATACCAAGTCCTGCAACATTGTACTGCTACAAGGGCTGGGCAGTGGTGCTGATGAAAAGGGTGGAAGCGGGCATAGCAATTTTGGGATCATTGTCAACGAGCTGTTGCCGGTTGCTTCTGTTATCGTGGTAAGTCAGTTCTCGTTTCGTGATGGTGCAGCAGCAGAATCGTCAGCACGGTCCTTTTGACTTGCCCACCATCACGACTGCCGTCCCATATCAGCATTGCACCATTCTCTCATCCCTTTCCAGTTTTGACTGCATCCGTTGGTTACAGCGCAGCACACGATAACAACCCTCACCTCCTCCTCCACAACCCCATGATTTTACACAACATTGCGCCAACGATATGCTAACAATACCACCAGGGAACAATAGGCCTAATTCTCAACATCGGAATTTTTGCTGCTCTCCTCGCCGTGGAAACCACCTCTGCAAAGGTCAACCTCACAGAAGGCGAGCAGCACTGGCGCAAGAAGATTGTGACAGTCTCCTGCTGCGTGTTTAACTTGCTCCTTGCTGGTGCGGGGATAGGGCTGGCGGGAGCCATGGGCATTAGGTTGTCTAATGCTGGTGATAGACAGCTGGGGATGAGTAATAGCGAAAGGAGTCTGATTGCTCCTTTGGTCTTGGGTGCTATACAGGCGTAAGTGGTTTCCTCTTCGTTCCTCCCTTCTTCCCTAGAAATCCATGACGGGTTGGATGAGATGCATGGAAGCCATCCATCGTCAACTCATTTTTCCATGAGAGCGAGTGCTTCTGGAGACTTTCTGATGCACCTACGGTTGACGAGTGGCTGAGTGGCTGGTCACCATACCTCATTGCAGAGGCAGGGAGAGCATCACGTCAGAAGTGACTGGCGGTTGGTTGGCTGAGTGCGGGTGTGCGGACGGAAGGCTGGCTCATCAGTCATCACCGAACACGCGGTCTAAGCCACCTTTATATCCGCTCGTGCGCCATCTTAGGTCTTGGCCTCCCTCGGCTCTTGCTTACCTCGTTGTCGATGCTGCGGTGCCAACCTTCACGGCTCTGGTGCATTTTTCACTGTCCTGTCCGATTTCTCCTTTCTTCTGTTTGCCCAATCCTCTCGTCCCACAACATTTTTCTTGCAAAATGGGCACACACACAACGAAGGAAATGAGTGCTAACATACCTATCTCTCACAGAACATTATGCGTAATAACCGCGCTGTTCGACTTTATCAAGAATCATCGGGAAGGAAAAGACCTAATTGACTAGGTAAATAGGTTAGATGGAATGGGTTTGAGTTCAGAATGGGGGAGGCGAGCAGCACAAGGTGCAGCATGCGAAGATAAGGGGTGCATAAGCAGGTGTCGAGTGCAGACTGGGTGCAAAAGGCGCTGTTCTTGG
Source organism: Copromyces sp. CBS 386.78 (assembly GCA_030685235.1). Classification (NCBI taxonomy): domain Eukaryota; kingdom Fungi; phylum Ascomycota; class Sordariomycetes; order Sordariales; family Sordariaceae; genus Copromyces; species Copromyces sp. CBS 386.78. Next base: position 124,233 of record MU839194.1, read on the forward strand.
TCGCATATGCGGTTGTTTTGACGATTTTACGGTGTTCAGGTATGGAGTTGGGCGGCATACTTATTGATTTGGTTCTTGGGAGGCCTCACTTGAAGGTTGAGTTGTAGCTAGGAGTATCGGAGCTTTGAAGAGCAAGAGGCCGATGTGGAGGCCATGATTATCGAAGGTCGGGAACGGAGCTTGGCCATTGAAACTGGGCGAGAACCCGTCAGGGTAACATAACTGACACTACTGCAAAGTTCTTCTCCATGTCTCTCTACTATCGGTCATCTTTGGTTACATCGTCACATGGTGATTCCCCTGCTTTCTGCTTGTTGCCGGGTCTCTATTCTACCTTTCGCCCTGGTTCGTCCTAGGTATTGCATTTTTCTAGAGTAGGAACCGTGCATACCTCTATGCCTTATGGGTCGTGGGATAACTGCAGGTCGCTGTGGGGTATAATCATCAATAGAAGCGACAGGCGACAAAAGACACAATGTTGAACAATTCCCTCGGCATGTGCAGTTGTGCGCCTATTTTGCTGCACCTGTGTCGGATTCACCCACTTCCCGCGTCTTCTCTGTAAGATGGTTACTCAGCCTTCTGTTCTCGTGATGCTGTCATGAGTTGGGTGTTGGTGATAATGATCGGCGACTCGGTGTAATGCAGCTTGACAGTACCTACATGTATGCGGACGTGAACCTTGGATGCCTCGGATACCACTGTCCGCCAACAACAGGTCAATAGTCGAACGGAATGTGATATGTCCGCTGTGGAGAAAGATCCGAGTTGGGGTTCCGCATGTTCGTAAATCGTATCATGTTTCGAGTTGGCGGCCTCGCTGTCCGACACGTAGAGGAACTCGGAGTATTGAGAAAGGGAACCAACATAGACGCCAGATCTCCGTCAGCGTCAACAATGACGATTGTGAACCTATGCTCAGAGTCACAGTAGGTACCTAAGCAAACCTCTACGGTAGCCTCCAGTCCCATCAGTTCTCCTGTCTCCATTGTCAAATATTGAGACGTAACTGTGAACCGTGTGTCCGCGTCTGGTGTTGGATTTGACGTCGTCGTCGCAATGTCGGTGGTTGAAACGACAGCAGCTGTCTCCAGCCGACAGCCCGGTGGCCGTGGTGGCGTTTTAGGGGCACCACGCCAGCCAGGAGTTGATATCGTGGCCCCCGGAGTCAGCCCTCTCGGCGTTGGCGTTCTGCATCACAGAAGGGGAGGACACTAGCTGGTCTCGGCATATGCAAGGTTCTTTTCGAAAGGGTTATTTGGGATGCTGTGCCACGCGAGCGGGTTCTCTTTTGTGTCGTGATGGTGCCCTTGCCTCGTACAAAAAGCTGATCACCCCTTGTGTCGGCAGGTGAAATTCGCTGCTTTGCCGGGTTTCAGTAGAGTGAGATGACCGTGGTGTTTGGACAATACGCCGAGGTTGCATTGTGTGATCGGCCCCAAGAGCGTTGGAGATCCTCGTCGGCGGTTCATCAATTCAGCTGCCCCCGTTAAATTGAAGCATGCAGAGGGACAGATGGATGGGTTGAGGCAATTAACAAACGGCAGGAGGTCTCCTCTTCTTCATGTCGTGTTCGATGCCGGCAGCCTCAAACGGATCCCCTCTTGGTGGTCATCAAGGTACCCTCAAGGAGGTGGCATTGCTAGTGGTGACATTCAAGGGCAGGGCAATGGGCACCTTCTGTGGTTTGGAGGATTGTAGCGCATTTCGTGGGGTTACATGGGCGGCCGCGTTTGGGCAACAGTCCGCGACCAATAGCGATATCAATTAGGGGCGACCGTCCACTGGCGTCATGCGCGGTTCGCGGCTTTCTGCACTGACGCAGCGGCACTAAAAAGTGAGGTTCTTGCATCTCTTGGGGCGCTCCGCATCCATTTTCCATTCCACCTAGTGTCGTTCCCGACCCCCATCCCCAGATTCTCACACTTGTTCCATCATTTGCTGCTTCCTGTCGTTGAGTCCCCTTGCTCGCTCTTTTGTTCTTACAAACCGTCGCTCGGATTTCAAGGATAGACGGTGGTGACCATGGCCATGTACCGATCCGATCAGACCCGTGCAGATGCTCCCGCTGCCCCGGGCCTTCAATCACATCCACTGCCCGGACTTCCACCACACGGGCCATCATCATCATCACTTCAACCACAACAAGTCTCTCTTTCATCGGCGTCAGCACGATCATCATCATCATCATCCTCCTCCACATCTTTGCGACCGCTTCCTCCTTTGGCCATGTCAATAGGAACAGCACCGGTGCCGAGTGCTCACTTGAGAGGACCTCCCGGCCTGGGACAGCAACAGGCCACGCGCACGCTCCAGGGCCCGTCCGCGCAGGATTGGGCCCGCCATCGCGATATCATCGTCGACCTCTACAGACAGTATCCCCTCAAAAAAGTAAGCGACATTATGAGGAGTCAATACAACTTCTCTGCAAGGTATTTTGGCCTCCCTTCATTCTGTCGGTCTCCATGCACACAGCAAGCCCCCATGTTCCTTCTCGCTGTCTTGCAGCTCAAATCAACAAAGCCGACGGCTTCTTCGTGTCCATGTCCTGTCCCCGTCTGAACATGGACACAGCATCTGCACCGTCAGAGACACACTGTCCTATCCCATCACTGCACTCATCCAAGTCCCAGTCCCACGGGAGCTAGCCGCATATGCTGGCTCCACGCCCTGTTGACCACAGCACCGGAGTCCATGCCCTCTGAGTTTGACCAACAGGGAAAGCAGTCCGCCGGCTGTCTGTCTACCATCCAGCTCATCTATTTCACGTCTCCGTTCTCTTATACCGTTGCTGGCAATCATGTGTACGGTACCTGATCATCGTCTTAACTATAATAATGACCACTTCCCTGTTTCCATGTTGCTCATGACTTCTTGTCGTCATTATCCTACCTTCCATATCCTTCATCTCACCTTACCTTGTCACATCACTCCACCTCCGCAGAACCAACATGACGCTGATCGAGATCCCCTTTGCTAACCTCACCTTGTCGGACACCAGCAAACGCATGTATGACAAGAGATTCCGGGAATGGAACGTGTTTAAAAATGTGAACAGCGATGAAAAGGATAGGCATGTACGTCCTGGCCGATTCCATGGATCCACTTCGCCTCGGAGGCACGCCCATGCCTCACCGGCGGGATACCAACAACATGATATCAATAACATGGACGGCGTACGGGAAACACCACAGCACACACAGCCCCTGCTATCACCACATCAGAGTCGGAGGCGTTCACAACGGTCAACGAGCCCCTACACATCCTCCTTGTCCATCAGTCCAAGTACCATGTCCATGGGCAGGTCACCAACACCAGCACACCAACGAGCCATGAGCCCACCACTCACCCGAACGGCACTGAGCATAGCGGACCTCATCATAGAAACCGCCCCCCAGTCGAAGGGGAGATCGGAGTCTCCCGCCGAGACCATCGAGACATGCTCGTCGCCAACCTTCTCTTCCTCGACACCTGGTGGACAATCATGCGCTACACCCGCATCGAGTTGTGCTTGGTCAGAGGATCAGAACCAGGACAGGGACAAGCAAATAGTCCACGCCGGGTCCCCCAATCCACAAAACTTTTCGAACTTCAAGGCACAGATCCGCGCACTTGCCGAGTCACCTCCACCATTCATCGCCCCGGACTCCAGGACGCGAACACTGGACATCATCACCCTCAGCCTCCGCGACTACTATGACTGGCAAATACGCAACGTACCTGACGGCATCGCACCCGACGAGTTCCTCGGACGAGGAACAACCGATGCATCACAGCTTTACTGGTCTTCCATTAAAAACGCCATTTACCTCATCAAGCTATCGGCCAGTTCAGGGGAATCAGATGCCACTCAACGACCCGATGTCCACGCATGGCCAGCCTTGTCCGAAGCTGGTCGGGACGCCGCGGCCGCCATGACCAGCCAACCTTTTGACTTCCTCCGCAACCTTTTCGCCACGCTCTCACCAGCCAATGTCCGCGCCCGCCCCGAACTTCGAACCATCCTGCTGCAGTTCCTGGCCAGTGAAGCCAAAAACAACTTCTCACCCACGCATCCCATCGCCCGCATCTGCACCGAACTCAACAATGACCAAGATTGCCAGGAAATTTCCCGCCGCGCCTTGCAGTGCATGGTGGACATGTTCAGTCGCCTCGGCCAACGACGCTTCGTCTCCTTCAAGCTTCTCGACTCCCTAGCCACTCTCATCCGTCGCAACGGCGAGTTCGATGCGGCAATGGCCATTGTCACCGAGCTGTTCAAAGCCTGCCGGCAAGAATTCGGCCCGTACTCGGAACAGACCCGTGCAGTTGAGAATGAGTTGGCGCACTTCTACATGGTTGTGGATGACTGCGACCAAGCATTGCAGCACTGCATGGCTGTTATCCGTCGCCCGCCACCCGAGGGGCTTCTCAATGACCCAAAGGTCGCCTTTCATCAAGACGGCATCGCAGCGCACACAATGGAAGACGTCGCAGAGATCCATGAGAGACGCGGGGACTTGGAGCAGGCAATTGTTTGGCTTGAGAGGGCGGCGGATCTCGCATTGAGGGTTTGGGGAGCACAGGCGGTAGCGACGGGACATATTGTTGATAAGCTTACGACGTTGAAGAAGGAGCACGCAAACAATATATTGAAGAGTGCGAGGGATTGGGAGGCTGTTATCGAGCGATAATTTCTTGAAGAATTGCCGGTAGTACCTAAATACTATAAGAGTATCACAGGATTAGGCCTGTAATATGCCCACCCTGCACTGCCTCTTAGATGTGCCATAACCATCGTTATAGCACGGTCACGTGCAGGGTTATGTGCGCGCACGGCCTGGCTTCCAGGGCTCTCGCCTATATAGCCAATCTTCCACGTACATCCTTCCTTTCCTCTCCTTCGTATAATAACGTATATCCTACCCTACCCCCAATAATACCTCACCTTGTAATAGTTTATTATACCTTACTATTATACTACGCACGCTTAAGGGAGATAAATTCAAATTACGTTTAATATAAAAAGATTATTCAAATTGTATCCGCGATCAAAAATTCGACCCTTTACGAACGGGGCAAATAAAAACTCGGTCGTAAATAGTACGACTCGAACTAAATAATATAGGTATTAACTTTATCTCTTTTTCCCTACTTATTAATTAAAATAGTGCATTTAAGGAAATTATTGTATTTACGTTAATTTAGTAATTAATAACGGACTAACTATAAATTATTATTAATAATTTTATTATAATAATTACTATTAGAGCTCTTTAAACTTCCAATATTAACCTCGCGAATTAAATAATTTATAATACCTTCGCTAAGGTACTTACAAACTTTAATAACGATCTTAATATTTACTTTCCTTCTATTTATACTATAGATTACGCCTTCGTACTTACTTTAATCCTTATACTCCGCAACGTTACCCTCGCCTTTAACCGTTTTATTTATAATAATATAATTAAAGCCCGTTCGTATACTTAAAAAGTTAAAGAGGATTTTACCGAATCCTATTAAAAAATTAATCGTTTAAATATTTGAAATACCGAATTTTAATAAGGGATTAATAAATTTAAATAATTTTTGATTAATTTAAAAATTAATATTTTTAAATCTTTTTAATAATAGAAAAATAGGTACGCCGAAGCTATTAATAAAATTCGCGCTCAATTGAAATAAGTTTAAAAGATTAAAATATTTATTATAACGATTATAAGTATTAATAGTAGTAGTTATAGGTTAATATAGTTACGTACGTATATTATTCCGTTCGATAGTAAAAGAATTACCCTATTAGAAAAAGCGGAAAAATACTACTCTTAATATATAAAAGTTAAATTATATTAAATTAACGAGCCGATCTACTTCGCCTCTAAATTTAAATATTTTTTATATATTACTAAATATTTCGAAGGCCCCCCTTTCGTAACTATTAAATCGGCGCTAATTAATATCTTCGAATATTTAATTAATAATATTAAATAGAAATAGAAGACCGCTATAGACCTTTTTAAAGAATTCAATACTAAATATAATAATTCTAATTTTACCGTTATTATTCGTTACGAATTAAACAATTTAAAAATAATTAAAAATATATATTAGACCATTTTCGAAGACTACTTTACTATTCTTATTGATTAGTATAATATAAATAATACTATAAAAATATATTTCCTTTATAATAAAATTATTAAGGCCGTCTATAATATTATTATTTATTAATACCCGTTTCCTACTAATAACGATTACGGTAAATAGTTTTAAATAATCCGCTTACTAGCCTAGAACTATAAAAATAATATTTATTATAAAAAGTTCGCTAATCCGTTTTATAAACTATTTTCCTCGAATAATTATAATATTACTTCGTCCGCAGAATAGCCTATTAATTAGGGCGGTAATATAATAGACTTTAATTCTATATCCGCTACTAATATTATTATACATAGTATAATTTTGTAAAAGATTTTCGAATATTATATAAAAATAGGCGCGTATATACGTTACGGTCGTAAGAATTATTTTTCAACTACTTACTATAGTCGTATTAATTTTAATAAGGATCCTCCCGCTTCTATTTATAGTAATTGCGGCGGTTATAGTAGTAGGGGCGGTAATAGAAGAGGCGGTAGAGGCGGTAATAATAATACCGCTCCTTAGTAGAATTAGTACGGCTACGGCTAGTAGGGCTATAATTAGTAAAGCTACGGTTAATAATATTAAATTAACATTATAAACGCTTAAACGGCTAATAATAACGCTACGGTACTATAGTATTAGCAAGCCCCGGTCCCCGCGTATATCCCCGGCTTCGTTAGCCCCGTCTAGGGTAATGAAATTAATTATATTAATTAGCAGGGAAATATATAGCTTCTAAACTAAATTACAATTAAAAGTAACTATTTATAAAATAAAAAGAGGAGGGTAGTATTATTATACAGCTAAATATAATTAAAATTTATAGACCTTCTATAAATAGCTATTATAAATTTCCTAATTTATTAAACTTTTTTATTTAATTATCCGATGGATTGTATAAAGTATATTGTTCAACTTTAGTTAATAGCAGTTATATTACCTTAGGTTTTATTAATAGATATTTCGTTTATTATTACCGTCTCCCCTTTTTTAAATTTATAATATTTAAAATCTTATATTTCACTAACGGAGGCCTTATTAAAAGTAATATTATTTATTTTATAAGATTTATAATAAGGATAGGCTATTATTACGAAATTATCGACCTATTTATTTATAACCTAGCTGAAAATAACCTAATTATTTTAGGCTACTTATAATTAATTTATTACTCGCTAAATATTTTATAGCTTTACAATTCGCTCTAATTTACTATAATTTATAAAAAGTACGGCTACTTCTTAAAGGGGATCCTTAATACTAAGTGGGAAACCCTTATAATTAACCTAATTACCTATTTTAATATAACGAATTTAACGTTTAAAAAGGCTATTTACAAGGAGGTCCTAAATAAAAGCGAGCTTAATATTAAACTATAAGCGGATACCCTTTACTATATTTCTATTTTTATAATTATAAAACGAACGGCCCGCTAGCGGTTTAACTGTTTTTAAAACTAGATCGTTTACTATTTAAAGACTTTTACAATTAGTAAAATATTAACGGGCCCCGGCTAAACTATTATATTTAACGCCATCCCCTTCGGCGTAATCTTCCTTCTTCTACTATGGATAGTCCTAATACTTTACTAGGTAGCTAGAGGATTTTATACCATTATTATAAATTATCGAATTTAAGTCCGTCGCTTCTATATTCTAATAAGTCCTATTAATTTTAACAATATTAAAGAATTATCCGCCGCCACCTTTAATTAATTGATAAAGAAGTATAGCCTCTAAATTATCCGTACTATAAGGGCTAATATAGCCGAAAATATTAAACGTATAATGGAAGAGGATTAATTAGTAGAAGAATATAATATTTTAAACCTATCTACTTTTAACAATAAATTTATATTAGAAATAATTAAAGAGGTCCTTATAAGTAAAGGATAAAAATATAAGAAGTTCTTCGGTAATAACTTCTACCGCTAAATCGATAATTTAATAAGTAAAAGTAATATAGCTACTTTAAGAGTTATTAAAGTCTCTAACTCTATTAAAATCAATAGTATAAATAACGACTTTCCTTAGTACGAAGAAGCTATCGATTAATATTTCGCCGCTAATAGTATCGCCCTATATAAAGTTATTTCGGAAGATATTACAAAATTTTACGAGAAAGCTAATAAACCCCTTAAAATTAACATATAAATTTAAATTAAATTATTTTAATAGTATTAGTATTATACGAATACTTTCTAATAGAAGGGAGTTAAAACCCTTCCTCCTTATTATTCCTACAATTTTAAAATTGAATTCCGCCCGAAAATTATACCCTTAGCCGCTCGTAAATGCCCTTTTAATCCCGACGAACTTAATATAATTAAGAAATAGATCGATAATATACTACAGAAGAAGTTTATCCGACTATTATAATTAGAAGTATCCGCCCTAATCCTTTTAATAAAGAAATTAGGAAGAGGAGTCTATATTTACGTAGACTACTACGGTATTAATAACGTCACTCTCAAATTATAGTATCTATTACCGTTATTATGGGGCGCGAGCAAGCACTAAGGTAAGATGTTGATTGTTGTGCGAGGAACTAGAAGAGGAACCTGTACGCATACGAGAACTATATAAGGCATGGTATAGAGCCCTATGACTATAGGTGGCTATAGATCTATAAGGCAGCACTATAACTATATTGTACTTAAATAATTATATTTAGTTAATTATACTAATATAGTATAGTACCCCTATTTATTTATAAAGAGTAGGTAATATTTATAATACTACCCTCCGTCTAAATTAATTCCCGGCTTTAAAACCGTTTAGAAACTATTAATATTTATAAAGTAGGGTATACTAAGGCGGGTAAACGTTTAGCGCTAAACCTCCTATTAAAGGGTCGAATATTAGCTAAAATATTATTAAATATATTCCTTTTTCAAAAATTATTCGATTATTATTTTAAATAATCCTAAATAAGCTTAAAATGCTCCTAGCAATTTTATAAGCCTCCTATCTATATTGTACTATTATTAACCTCCGACGGGGGGTATTATAGGGACGCTTGTAGTATAATAATATATAAGGACGTTTATATCCCTATTAATATTGTAAATTATAGAGGCCTTCTATTCGAATTTCGTTTATAATCGCTATAATTATCTTTTCTCCTTTTCTATTTCGTAATTACTTCCCCTTTCCCTACTAATTGTAATATAACATTTTAACTATATAGGTTTTAATTGTTACTTAGGGGGTGAATTATTAGGGGTAGGAGACGTAGGTGCGTTATAAAATATATTATTTCCTAATTACTATTAATAATACTTTTATTATTACGGTAGGGTATTTATAAGGCAATTCAGCTAGGATATATAGAATAAACCGTTATTAAACTCCTTATTTTTTATATCCGTCGTTAATATTATTTTACTTATTATTCAATTTTATATTCCGTTTAACCTATTAGTTATCCGCCTTTAGAGTAATTGTAATAGGGATTAGAGAAGGCATTTTAGCTTAAATTTCCCTTATTTTCAATTAAATTTTAAATCCCTTCCTAAAATCGATATATAGTAATCTTAATTCTAATCGTCTTTTATAAAATTTTTAAACTATTTTATAATAATTGTTAAAGTTGGCCGCTAGTTGCTAATTTAGGGGGTAGTTAAATTATTTTATTAAATAATATTATTGTCCTTTAATTTTCTAATAGTTTAAAAATTCTTCGAACTCTTAACGCCTATTTTCTTCGAAATTATTAATTTTAATAATTATTATACTTTCGTTAACTTTAACGTTAGTTATAAAGGTTTTCTAGCCTAGTAAGCTTTTAACGTATAATTTAACCCTAAATATATTAATAATGTAAATAACCTTTATATTACTAGGTAAGGCTAATTCTACCATATATAAACTAACTTTTATAACGCGAAAAGGTCCTTTAAAATGTAGTGCTAATTTGTTGTACGGGTTATTAATTATGTAGTTAGCTATATTAAATATAACCTTATCCCCAACTTTATATTTAAAAATATCGGTACGGTTTTCGTTCGCCGCCGCTTCGTATTTTGCTTACGCTTATAAAGAAGAAGTTTTAACGAAGTCCTAAACCTTTTTAAATTATAATATTAATTAATTAGTATTAAAGATTTACTTTTTCTATACATTTATTACGTTTAGGGGTAATAATATAGATAGTTTTATCCTTATACGAAAGTAAAAATTGTAATTAGCGAAAAAGGGGGTTACTCCTATTAATACCGATTTAAAATTATTGCCCTAAAATTTAACTAAAGGTAGTTAATTTATTTAATCGTCCTATACTTAATTAATAAAAGTTTGTAAATATTATTCTAATTCTATATTAATTTTTTCGGTTTATCCGTTCGTTTCCTTATAGTAAGGTATAAAATACTTTAGTTTAACGTTTAACCATAGGGATAATTACCTCTAAAATACTAAAATAAATTGAATTCCTCTATTTGAAATAACGGTATTTAAAAGGCCGTAAAAAATATAAATCCGGTTAATAAATTTCTCTACTAACTCTTCTATTATTAATCCTTTTATTAAGATAAAGTATTTTATTTTAATTAGCCTATTTATTACGATTAGTATATACTTATATTCCGCCCCCCTTTCTATTCACTATAATTTAGGGAATAAGGTTATATAATTAATAGAAATATTGCGCTACTGGGTATAAGGAATAAGTAAAGGTTTAAAAAAACCTGCTAGCGACGTCCTAGTAGCCTTAGTCTTATTATAGGGTATATACCCCTTATAATAGGTATTTACTACAATTACTATCCCTAACTAGAAATAATAGTATATTAATACTATCGTTTTATCCCTCCTAAGGTAGCCGCCCTATATTAAGGTATAAATATAATAAATTAATTCTAGTTAGACCACTTTATTGTCGGGGAGTATTACTAGCCTATCCTTAAATATTACCCTATTATTAACTATATAATATTTAATAAAAGGGATTTTTAATTTCTTCTTTAAATACTTCGGCTAGCAATCTCTAAATTTAATAACCTCCCGGATATCCGCTATTATAAGAGAATTAATATAAGCCCGGTCTATTAAATCATCTATATAAATACTTAGTCCGTCTTCGTCGTCTTCTCCCTCGAAATTATTTTTTAAAATATAAATAGTAAGGGGGGCTCCGTTATCTATTATAATATTTATCGTAAAGCCTTCGCCGTTTATATCTATTAATTCTTAATTAAATAAATTTTCGTCGAAGTACGAAAAATTAATAAACGGCTTCTTTCTTACTTTCAGCCTATCGTCCTCCGTATCCTTTAGTATATATTCTAATTTACAATTCAAAGTATTAAGTTTAATATTAATTAATCCTAGCCGGTATTTAATTATAAAATTGAACCTAAATAGAAATTCAAACTACTTTATATACCTAAATATAAACTTCTTCATAATATTAAACGTTTTAAAATTCTGTTAGTTAATAATAATTTTAAAAAGTTAAATAGCGCCCTCTAACTTAGGCTACTATTCTTCTAATACCTTAATAATAGCTAGCAATTCTTTATTATAAATATTATAATTATATTCAATTATAAAATACTTAGCCGAAAAATAAACGATTAAATACAATTCACCATTATACAACCACAATAATATACTACCCGTTAACTAATTAAAGGCATCGACCTCTATAATTATCGGCTTTTCTCAATTATAAATTTTAAAAACTAATACTAATATAAAGGCTATCTTTAAAGCTTTAAAAGCATCGTTATATACTTTATCCCACTTCCAATCTATTATTTTCTTTATTAATTCGTATAGCGGCTTACCTATATACGAAAAGTTAATAATAAACCTCCTATAAAAGTTAGTAAAATTTAAGAAACGTTATAATTAGTATTTTGTAGTTAGCGCTTCCTATTTAATAATAGCTTCTACTTTCTCCGGGTCTATTTCGATTCCCCTAGGAGTAATAATAAAGCCCAAATACTTCGTTCTCTAAATATAGAATTTATATTTAATAATATTAATTTATAAACCTATATTAATTAAATATTATAGTACTTCCCTAATATATTTAATATATTCCTCGGACGTTTCTAAAAAAATTAAAACGTTATTAAAATAGGCCGTTATATAAATATTTAAAATATTGTACAAAATATTATTAATAAAGTTCTAAAACGAAGCCGGTACTTTTAATAAACCGAATAGACATACTAGGGATTCGTAGAAATTAAACCTCGTAATAAAAGCCATTAACTATTTATATCCCTCAACTATACGTAACTTATTAAAAGCGGCGATAATATTTATCTTTATAAACTATTTTATTTTACAAATAACATCCAATATTTCCTTAATTAAAGGTAACGGGTAATTATTCTTTAGCGAAATCTCATTAATACCCCTATAATCGACGTAAATCCGCACATTACCGCCTAATTTATAGGCTAATAGTATTAGCGAGGCGACGTCGGAAGTAAATAACCTAATAAATCCCTTCGCCAAATTATTATCCAATTACTATTTAATAACCTTAAATTCCTATAGTAATATCGGTCGTATTCTAGAATAAGGTAGAAATTCTACCCCTAATTTTAAATCGATCTTATAATTGTAAGAACGGTATTCGGGTATTATATCGGCATCCCGTAAGTTAGTAATATAAGAGAAATCCTTATATTCGTTTAAGAAACGCGCTTTTACCTCCTCTAAAGTATATTTCAGCCTAGTAGCCTTATTTATAAATTTCTAAACATCCTCTTTTATAATACCGCAAATTTTATCGATTTTAATTAAGGGGGTTAACTTTCGTTCCTTAAGTAGTAATTATTCGGTATCCGTTATTTTCAACGTGCAAATATAATTAACGTACTCCCTTACGGATTCGCTGGGCTAGAGAGCCTATTTTCCCTTACCTTCGCCCGCGGCCTACGCTTTATAAAGGTTAATAAATTCGTATATTTTTAAGTTCTTAAAGTAAAATTTATACGGCTTACCTCTTCTTTATATAATATCCCTTTATATATCTTTAAATAAGGACGGTATTAAAATAGCCGCCTTCCTCTCCTTTTATACTGTTTAGAATTCCGCCTATATAATAAAGCTAACTCTAACGCCCTTTATTTATATATTAAATATAAAGGTCTTAGTATTAATTAATTTAATATCGGATAGGTTTAATATTACTATATTAATTATAAATTTAAAGGGTTGAAAGAATAGACGTTTAATTTATTCGGGCCGTCATAACGTTTATATCCTCTTCCTATTAATAGATTATATTCACGCTTTAATCTTCTTTAGTACCGGTTTCCTTATTAGACCGAAAGGTTCTTTAAATTCCCCTATATATACTAGAAAAGTCGGAAATTCTATTAATATCGCCTAACTTCCTCTAAGGGCTTCTATTATATTAATTATTTAAGCTAGGAGGTATTCGTCTTCGCTAAAATTAAAATTACTATCGGATCCGCTTTCGGCTTCCTTATTATTAAATCCGCTTTCGGCTTCCTTATTATCGGATCCGCTTTCAGCTTCCTTACCGTCGGATCCGCTCTTAGTTTCCTCAGAAACGTTTTTATTATCCTCTTCCTTAAGAGCGGTACTTAGGGCCGCCGCTACCTTTAATAATTAAAATATATAAATACCTATATAAATTACGTTCTAAATAATCTTATTAGTTACTTAATTAATATTTAAATTATAGAACTATATTTATAATTAACTTAGGATTACCGGGTAATTTATTACTAGATTAGCTATAAAGAATTTAATAACTTCTTTATAATTACCAATCCGCATTATTATTTTAATATATTAATCTACTTATTCTTTAAAATCGCCGTTAGTTAAATATAATGGCCGAAGCTTCTTTAGAAGTTTGAATTCTAAATAAGCCTTCTCTGCGAAAAATTAGTTAATAAAAGTTTTATTTAAATATTTAAAATCGATTAATAATATATATTCTATTTTATTATTGCGCTAAGGATATTAAAAATACGTAGATAATAGGGTTATATTCTACTTATAAAATTCTAAATTATTTAAATTAAATAGTTCTTTCCTTTAATAACCGGTAATATAAATATTTAATTTTATATTTACCCTTATTTCTATCCTTCTTTATATCCTTACTAAATACCCCTAAGCGTACTTTTACCTATTAGGCTAGGGCGGCCGGAGCTGGGGCTAGGGCTGCTGGGGCGGCTGGGGCGGCCGGGTTAATTATATCCGCTATAGCGCGGTTAGTAATTAAGGTACCTATACTAGCGTATTTATACGTTGTAATACCTAGACTAATATAATTAACTTATTTACCCTTATTACTATAATTAGTCTAATTCTTATATTCGCGGGCTAAATATTTACCTTTATTATAATTTATATAAAAACCTTTATTATAACACTCTTATAGAACGTCTTTATAAATTTTAATAAATTTAGTGCGATTTAGATCTATAATATTAGGGTCCTTATTATTGCTGCTAGTACTATTATTATTATTATTCTTATTACCGTTATTATTCTAAATACCCTAAATAGTATCGTTATATAAAATTACCTTAGTATAAGCTCTAGAAATACCTTTAAATAATTCGTACTATCTTTTAAAATTATTACGAATAGGTTAAATATAATAATATAAAACCGAATTTATTAATAATTTAAAAACCTTCTAGTAAAGAAGGTAGACTTTAATAATTGTATTATAATTATAACAGTCGGCTAAAGTAATAAACTAGGCCTTAAAATCCTCGTAGTTAAATTATTTACCTATTTATTTAAATTATAATAAGGAGTTCTCGGCGACCTAAATAATATTACCCTATATATAACGGTCGTTTAAGTATATTAAGAACTCTTTACCTATTTACTATTTCTAGAGGATAGAATACTAGGGGTTATTAAGGATTGTTTTCTAATATTTTGCAATATTAATCTTTACTTCGCTTCCTAAATAGGATATAATATAAAATAGCTTTAATATTTCGTTAGGAAATTTATAACTATTAATAATTTAACGGTTACGGATTTTTAAATTTTAAACGTTATAAACGTTATATTATTTAATTATATTTATTTCCTCACCTTTAAATTATTCTAAGTCCTTATAGAATACTTTACGATAATAGTATAGTATAAGAATTAGGGCCGTAAGGAGAAAAGGACTACTAGGGCCGCCGGGGCCGCTAAGCCTATTAGGATTGCCGGGGCTACTACCGTTAAAATTATTTAAATTATTAGAATAATTAAATCCTTTACCTCCGGGACCGCCGCCCGCTTTTTTATAGCCGAAATTACTTCCTATACCCGATCTTTTAAAGTTATTATTATTAAAACCGCCGCTTATATTATTAGGATTACTAGTATCTTTATTTAATCTTCTAGGGCTGCTATTGCTAAGACCGCTACTTATATTACTGGTATTAAAACCGGTTCCCGTACCCGATTTTCTAGGGCCGCTACTATAATTTTTAATAATAATTTTATCTTCTTTAGTAAAACGGAGATAGATTTAAAAATTTTTAATTTTTTCTTAGGCTTTAGTTAATTCTTCGTTAACGATTTTACCTACGATATATACGGCTATAAAGTCTTTTAATACTTTCTTTAATTCCGTACGGTATAATTCGGTATTATTGTTAGTTATTTAATTAAAATTTAGTAATCTTTAATAATCGTCCTCTTTATCCTTGATAGTATTATTTAACTCCTTTTAAAACCTGATTTTATTTTAGTTAAAGGTTATAACTTTTTAATATAAAGATATATTTTTACTAATAACTTAATTGTACTATAATTATAAAAATTAAATTTATTATATAAACTATTTTTTAATATCGTTAAACTAATTAATTTAAATTTTAAACTACCCTTCTTTCTCTTATATCTTTTCGATAAAATCTTTAATATTATTTTCAAAAGTAATATAATAGGCTTACTCCTCTTTAATTTACTTATTAAAAAAGTTAATCTTTTTATTAAAATAATAGAGTAGTTTATAACCTTCTTATAATTGCGAGCCTTGTCTATAAAGTCGGGGGAGACTATAAAACCCGAATTAAGATTATTACTATAAATTTTTAGTAGTATATTGTATCCCTTTAAGAAGGAGGGGAAAACCGTAGCGAAATTAATTCGGCGTACGTCGTTACCTGTTAAATTACCAACTATTTTAACTATACTTTTCTAAATAATTATACTTTTTTAAATAATTAGATAACGCTTATTTAAAGAGAGATATTTCTATTATATTGTACGGTACGATATTTACGCCTTCGTTATTCTAGAAGTTTTAATATTTATTTATCGTTTTTAGGTTCGATATTCTAATCGCTAGGGTTCTTAATTCTATATCGGCGATTATACGATTTCGCTTCGAAGTAAAGTTCGTAAGAATTAAACTACTACTAATCTTCTATTGGGCTTAATTTTTATTAAGATTATTTATTACGCGTTAACGCGAGGTTAGGTATAATAAAGTATTATAGGGCGGGAGCAAGCACTAAGGTAAAATATTAATTATTATACGAGGAACTAGAAGAAGAACCTATACGTATACGAGAACTATATAGGGTATAGTGTAGAGCCCTATAACTATAGGTGGCTATGGATCTACAGGGCGGCACCATGGCTGTACTGCACTTAAATAGCTGCACTTAGCTGGCTGCACTAATGTAGTACAGCACCCCTATCTATCTAAGAGGAGCAGGCAATGCCTGTGACAACCGTTAATTAAAGAAACCTTCGATATTATTTATCGTACTAAGATTTTTATTAAATTTAACGTTATTACTACTTTTAACTATATCCGTATTAAGGAGGGGTACGAATACTTTATAGTTTTTATAATACGGTTTAATCTATTTGAATTATTAATAATTTTATTTAATTTATAAGGCGCCCCTAGGGCTTTTTAGAATTATATTAATAATATCCTTTACGACGTTCTTAATATTTATACAATTATTTATTTCAATAACGTCCTAATTTACTCTAATAATATTAAAGACTACGAATAGTATATTAATAATATTCTTCACCGCCTAACCAAAATAGGCCTTAGCGTTAATATCGATAAATATGAATTTTATACGATATAAATAAAGTATTTAGGCTTTATTATTATATTAGGAAGCATTGAAATAGATTTAAAAAAGGTTAAGGCCGTTATTAAATAAGTAATCCCCTAATTTAAGAAATCCCTATAATTTTTCTTAAATTTCGTAAACTTTTACTAATATTTTATTAAAGATTTTTCAATAATAGTAGGACCGTTATATAAACTAACGAAGAAAAATACTATATAATTATAATCTACTACGTATAATTCTGCCTTTAAAACCTTAAAACGAATTTTTACTAGCGGACCCGTATTAAAGATCTACAATTAGTCTAAAAAAACGGTAATTAAAATAGACGCCTCCAATTAAGCCGTAAATAATACTCTCTCTTAATATAATAATAACGGCGTTCTCTACCCAATCGCCTACTTTTCGTCCAAGTATACGGTTTAAAAGTATAATTATAATATATATAATAAAAAGCAAATCGCTATTATTAAGGTATTAGAGGAATGGAAACCGGAATTCGAGGGAACTTAGTAGCCTTTTAATATTTTAATAGATTATAAAAATTTCTAAACGTTTATAACTAATAAATAACTTACTTAACATTATATAAAGTAGTCCTAATTCCTATTACAATTTAATTTCCTTATTAAATATATTCTAGGCTCGTAAAATCTTCGCCCTAATACCTTAAACCGCAAACCTAACAATCGCCCTACTAATACTAATAATAATCATTTAGTAGTTCGCTAACGAATATTCTTAAATCCCGTATAGTTCGAAGACGGCTACTTAAACGACCTCTCAAACTTTTTACTCCGTTTAATAAGCGATTATAATAATAAATCTATTAATAATATTATTCTAAATAGTTATAAGACCTCTATTTTTCTCTAAGAAATAATTTCCTACTTCGCGGACACCGCTTACAAACAATAAATTCCCAGTATTAAAAAAGTCTTTTATAAAGTATTTATAGAATATTAGGTAATTAGTAATAGCATTACTAAATAGCGTAATAAAATTATTATTAACCCTTATAATAAAGAATTCTAACACGTTCTAATTAATCGCTAATATAATTCCCTTAATATAAAGTACCCTAACCGCGATGCAACTTATAACCTTCTTCAACGCAATTTCTATTAGGAAGGGATAGCTTATAATATTAGAATCTTCTATAAAAGCTATTTCCCTTACGCTAAAATAAAGTCTTTAAAACGAGGATCCGGTAACTTACTTAAACCTTCTAAAGTTTTATTCGCCCTATAAAAAAATATTTCTATTAATTATATTATTCTATTACTTATAAACGTCTATTTCGGCTAAACTTTTAAATATATCGCTATTATTATTAACCAATTAACTAAAATATATTACTATATTCCAACAGTAATTCTAAAAGTTAAAGAATTAATTAATTATTTTATTGACTAAATATACTATTTTTACAATTTACTAAATATAATCTTTTTTAATTATAGTACGTAATTCGTTTTATATTTCTAAAGTATTCTATATAAGTGGTTTACTATTATTCGCAAATTGACCTCTATTTTCTACCCTTAAATTAACGTTCAAACCGAATATATTAATATAGAAATAAAATAATTCCTCCGTTTTTATATTAATTAAGTACAAATTAATTAGGCTAAATAGCTACCCTTCGCTAAATTTGTAAGCAACAACGCAACTTCTTTATCGATTAATATCTTTCTTTTCTTTACTAATTATAGTTTTTATCTTCGAATAAATATTAAATTACGTACCCTACCACACCTAAATCTATTAACTACTTAATTAAAAGAGTATTATAAAATTAATAAATTAATTAACTATTTCCAAATAATTTAGGACTTTATATCCTAATAGATAAGGCGTACCTAAATATAGTACGAAAATAACACTAACTATTACCGAATCGATTTATTTAAATATAAAGAAGGGGATTTAATATTCTTTAATACAATTAACTTCGCTAACGGCCAATTAATATTAAAATTCTACCCCTACTAAAAAAGACCGTTTAAAATTATACGAACGGAATTTTATATAGTATACTTCGCTCTACTCTTAAATATAAAATATACCTTTATCTTTTATATTTTAATAATTTAACTTTAAATTAGTAGAAACCTCTCCGGCTAAAATACTTCAATAGATATTAAAATAAATAATGGGAGGGTTATAGTCTATATAAATAATTATAAAGAGTATACTAAATAAGATTTCGAAAAATTTATTAATTACGCCTAATTAAGTAATAATACCTATTAATACTACTATATATAATAGAAAGGAGATTATTAGCCACCTTAAGAACTTAAAATTAACATTATTAATTACAAGGAAATAATTCTATATTTTTATAAAGAGAATCCTAATAAATTAGTACTTCCCGAAATATAATAATAGCCCGAATATATTATTAATACCGCCCCGGTACCTAATCCCGAACCTAAAATCCCTAAAGCCGCTTTTAAACCCCTTAAACAACGCTCCGCCCGCTTAGTACGCCACAATTATAAGTCCGCTACTATAATCGATATATTAATACCGCTACTAAACGGCGTTACGACCGTCCGTAAACCGATTAAACTACTAAATAAAAAGGTAAAGGAATTTTTAACCTTATTATACAGGAAGATACTACGGAGGTTGTTAGATATTTAGGTAGGTAAGATACTACTTGTAGAAATTATTAATTATAATAAAATATTAAAGGAAATAGAATTGAACGAGTAGAAATAATTATTATTATATATATATATCTTTAAAGTTACTAGAGCTTTTTTTTAGAGGGGATAGTATTATAGGATTAGGCTTATAATATGCCCACCTTATATTGCCTCTTAAATATACTATAACTATCATTATAGTACGGTTACGTATAGGGTTATATGCGCGTACGGCCTAGCTTCTAGGGCTTTCACCTATATAGCTAGTCCTCTACGCACATCCTTCCTTTCCTCTCTTTCATATAATAACGTATATCCTACCCTACCCTCAACAGTGCCTCACCCCATAATAAAGAGAAACGCTATCTGTACTAGTCTTATTTACTTAGCTACCTTCGTTCGGACTATCGTAGTTTTAGAATTGTAGGACTAAATGGGAGATATTTACCCTTACGAAGTTTAATCTCGAATTATTTGGATATACTAGTTGTAAAACCGCGGCTTTGCTGCGGTCTCAATATAATATATATAAAAGAGGAGAGTTTATACAAATAATATTAAAATTGTAGATAGTTAGATTATATAATAATTTAAATATTAATTTTATTTCTACTAGACTTGATTTTAATTAGTCTCTAGTTTACTAGTATTTTATCTATAAGGGTATTTTAATTAGACTTGGAAGAATTAAACAAAGTACTTTTTGTCCAAATTAAAATACCACCTATAACCAAATTTTCTTTAGTGTGTTTTAGAAATGTAGAGGAATAGTTTGGCCTCTTCTTTTTACTTTCTTTTTATTATTTTATTATTTAATCCTTTTTTCTTTTAGCTAACTTTATTTCTATATATAGTAGAAAGGAAAAGAAGGGGGTATATAGTAAAAGGATATTATATAAGGGGGTTAGGCAATAAAGGAAGGATTTAGGGTTAGAGTTAGATAGGAAAAATATTTTTTATTAATTTATTTAGTAATTTATAGCCTACTAGACTAGAAAATCGAAATAATTCGTTTATATAAAAAAGGTAGGTAAAAAGGTTTATATAGATGGATTATAGTATAAAAAGTAATATAAAAATTTATACGAGGTAAAACGGGTTCTCTTTTATACTTTTTTTAATTTTTTTTCATTTTCTTTAATTTATAGCTTATTAAACTACAAAATCGAAATAATTAGTATAATATCGTCTTCCGGCGCGAGGCGGGAAGAATTTACTAAAGCGTAGCTGTTATAGGTTTAGAATTAGATTCTACCTACTGTAAATAGTTAGATTTTGACGGTCTACTGTAAATACTAAGTTGTATTCTACCTATTATCAATAGTTAGATTTTAACAGTCTACTATAAATGCTAAGCTGTATTCTACTTATTGTAAATATTTAAATTTTAACGGTCTATTATAAATACTAAGCTGGATTCTACTTATTATAAATAATTATATTTTAAGGGTCTATTATAACTATTAAATTAGATTCTACTTATTTAAATATATATTTTAACTTTAAGCTTTTAATATTTATAAATTTCTTAAATCTCTAAGTTATTCTTAGTATATTTATACTCTAAGTTTTACTACTTTAAGTTTTTTATACCTCGAAGGTTTTTATATCTTTAAATTTATTATACTTCTAAGTTATTCTTAAGATATTTATACTCTAAATTTTTTACACCTTTAAAATTTTTATACTTTTAAGTTTATTATATATTTAAATTATTCTTAAAACATTTCAAATTTAAGTTTTTCACACCTCTAAGTTTTTTAAACCTTTAAGTTTCTTACACCTACAAGTTTATTATACTTCTAAATTATTCTTAAAATATTTTAACTCTAAGTTTTTTATACTTATAAATTCATTATACCTCTAAATTATTTTTAAAATATTTTAATTCTAAGTTTTTTATACTTCTAAATTTATTACACATTTAAAATATTCTTAAAATATTTTAACTCTAAGGTTTTTTATACCTCTAAATTTTTTACAACTATAAATTTTGTTTAATTTAAAAATATTTATTTTTTTAATATTTTTACAAAAAAGGAATTTAGGACTTATAGTACAAACCCTACCTTAATACCTTTAGAAGCCGAACTTAAGGCTTTCTGTCTATATACCTAAAGGATAGCCCGTTTAATATATACTTTAATTTTACGCTCGTTTACAATTTATAAGCATTTTATAATTTAGAGCCGTACTATATATTAACTTACTAGACTTTATAAATAATTTATCCCTAGTACGATCTATAATTTTTATTTCCCGTTTATTTTATTATTAGTTTAATTTTAGAGTATAGTTAGCGTAATTAATTTGATCTTAGGGGTTAGGGTTAGGGTTAGGGTTAGGGTTAGGGTTAGGGTTAGGGTTAGGGTTAGGGTTAGGGTTAGGGTTAGGGTTAGGGTTAGGGTTAGGG